>JARHVA010006942.1:460000-635000 GCA_037957365.1 Torreya grandis
ATTAACTCTCTAAACCAAGCATTAGACAACACCCTATATGGACTTGGGCCCCAACATACCTTCATGTAGAGGATGTACCTAGAGATCCCATTCAACCTAGCATAGGACATTTCAACCATAATAGGTGTATCACTATAGGAGTCAGTATCATCTCCAAAGTAGCCATTGAGTATAAATAGGGTGAAAAGGGTTTGGTCAATACTATAATGGGTCACTGACCTATAGCCTCACTCATGAATTTGTTGGATGGTGTGGGTATTGGATTACACACCCATCAGTCTGATCATAGGTTATGGCTTGATTGCTTGGGTGTGTGATGTGATAAACCTATAATATTTATAAATTGTGTCAGCCTTCACCTATCTATACCTATCTAGGTCCTTTACACAACCCATTTTGTACATCATACAACCATTTTTCATATATCCATCTTGTGTATCTTTGATACATCACTCTATCCCATCCTCCTTTCTATATATCATCTTGCCCCACTATCACCTTGTACATCCTTATCCCAACATCCTCTTGTCTCACCATCCTATCATTATTATACACCCTTGACATCATCCCATTATCTTTTTGTATATCCTTTTCATTGTCCTATCCCATCATCATTATGTCATAATCTAACCATCTCCATTTATCATTGGTCATCACTTCATCACTTTCCTATCCTAATTACCTCCATATTATTTTGCACATCCTAAACATCATCCCATATTGTCTTTGTATATCCTTGTCTTCATCCTATCCCATCACTTATCTTGCCTGGTCATATCAACTCATTATTTATCATACCTCCATCAACTATATCGTATCTTACACATCCTTGGAATTATCTCCTTTCACTTTGTCTTCATCCTATCCTTGGTCTAGTCATATCCACTTATCATCACTCCATCATTCCTAGAGCCTAATAATCACCTTATATATCCTTGTCTTATGCTCTTGTATATACTTTTTGTTCTCTTATACATCCTTCTAGTCATATCTTGTCTAGTTTTTATTAAACATTAGCCATACCGCCACCCATCCTAATCACATCATATCCTCTTCCATATCTAGTCCTAAGTCCATACCCCATCACCTACCTTGATCTTGTCTTCATCACCATTTAATTTCATCCTATCTTATCCTAGTTGGCTTTTTAGGTCACATACGAGTCTAAACCATCCCCACCTCATTCATCTTACCCTTTTATCCTTTCATCATAACCTATTACTGCACTTGTCCTCATCCTATTTCATAATAACCTTCATCACATGAATCCCATCCAATCTCCATCTTGAGCAAATCAGTCTAAATGATTGAGCTACTCTTATCATCTACATCATGCTATCATCCTAGTGAAACTATCACTCATCACTCGATCAGGTATCATACCTAATTAATATACTATTACCATCTTATCACTTTGTAAATATTAATCTAGCAAACCCATAATCATTAATCTAATCTCTATCATCCTTGCCTATTTATAACTAACACCCATCATAATATTGTCTTACTATTTTGAATTTAGGAACCCATCAAAATCCTTAATCCTTTTTCTATTTTGAACTTTAGGCATTGTTGATACATTGTTATCATCTATTGTACCATCAATATAAAATATGATTATAGTCTTTAATCCATTTAGTCCACCTCATCACGATCATCACCTATCATACTATCTTAGTCCTTCCAACATATTTTTTTCAAGAACCCATCCCCAATCCTTAGACTACTTTCATCATCCATCACTCTTCATCCATCACCATGGAGATATACCCTAATTTCATAAACCAATACATAGTTTCCAATAATGATGAGATCCTCTTGTGGATTATATTTATGAGTGTACCACTTCCCAAAGGTTTTAATACCATTTAACTCATTGCACCTCCCATCCAAGCCCCTTCATATGAATCCCATACCAATCTTCCATCCGATAGTCACAAACCATCAACTTCCCCTTTCCATACTAATAAATGGAATCTAATCTTGGAGACTAATAGTCCTTCCACCCAATCACATCCATAACCATCTGGTCACAAGTATAATGCTTCTGCATCTAAGTTACAAAGTGAAGCAGGTCCTTATACTCCTCTTCATATATCCTTGTAAGCACTTTTCAAATAACTAGTCACTGCTAACATGATGGTTTATCCACCTATCCAACATATTGATCCCACTAAGCCTAAGCCCTTTTGGTACAAAGATAATGAATATTTTGCAAATCACCAAACCTAGGGGCATACCATTAAATTATGTCAACCTTTCAAATATTATGTACAAGACCTCATTAATCATGGTGACATAGTAATAGAGGATAAGCCAGATTTGTCTCTATCCCTGGGTGAACACAATGAGGAGTGAAAAGATTCCATCCTCAATCATGATCAATCCCTTCCCTTTCTAAGCTAAGGTCAAGACTCCATAACCATCCTACATGATCCACCCATCCTCAACAAATCCTCAATCATAACTAAATTTATTCCTCATGAGCCTAGTCCTCCCATCTCACATGAACCCTCTCACCCATTAGATCAAACACCCTATGTTGAGAGGTCAATTATGGATAATGAATATTATATTATCTACATTAAAAATAGTACATCATAGTATACATCTAAGTCCAAATCAAAATTCTTATATTTAGTAGGCTCATGTTCAACACCAAGATCTGAATCAAATTCCTTACCAAAAATATGATCCCTTATTGATGATAATAATGCCTATATTTTCAAGTGTAGCTCTAATATGGATGCCTATGATACATTTATAGGCATATCCTTTGATTAAAATTAGGATGATGAAGTTATCAAAAAATTCTTTTGAGCTTTATCTATTGAATATTGTTAGAGCGAGTCTAATCCTCCTTTAGATGCATCTACTATAGATGGTCCTCATGATCTTTTTTTTGATCTTGAGGAGATTTTCTTCGATGTTAAAATTGAGTCTCTTAAAAACCCCTATGAAGACTATGCTACCCCATCACCACTCATTAACATCATCATATCATATCCCCCACCTTCCTCTACCATAGATCCTTTTCTTCCCATCAATGATCATTTAATCACATCCATCCATAAGGATGAACATGAACATATATCATTAGAGCCTTCCTCAAGTAATATAATGTGTGTCATAATTATAGAGGTCTAAGACCACATTAAAAAAGTCATAAATCATAATCAAGTCATCCTTGATCTTATCAGTTAAAATCAAGAAGAATCAAATCATTGGCCTAATCCAAAAATGTATTCCCCTAGTAAAGCCCAATATCAGGCACTAGAGGAATGTCAAAGTCAAAATCATCATCTATCAAGTCAAAAATTAATATACCATGGTAAATCCAAAAATTAGGCACCAAGGGGTAGTAAAAATCTAAATAATGTCAAATGCATGACCGATCATCCATCAAATAATTAGATCAAAGATGAATGACAAAGTCCAAGTGTCTTAAATCTCTTACAATATTTTGTCAATTGACACCAATCAAATGAAGAATGTCCCACATATCCAATGATGTATGTGAATGCTAGTCCTAATCCTACATCACCCATCATACCATACTATCTTAATCTTATAATCCATTAAAATCAAGCTCTAATTTAATCTATACCTCACATCACCTCCTCGAGCAACATTATCTCTCCGAGGGGAAATAAAGACAACTAGTCTAGATATCTAGAGGGGTTTACATCAAACATTAATGAATTTAACATGGAACCTAATAAATCAAATAACATGATCATAACACCACACATCCATAGAATAGGGGTTGGCTAGACATCACCACAATTCTTGTAGTCTTGCATCTCATTCCCTTCTCCAATAAATGGGGATGCCATCCTAAAGTAAAAAAAAATCATCCAATGGTGAAAACTAGTCTTCTATAACCTTGGGCAAGTACCATGGTAATTTTTTTTTTCAATATCATGTTAAAATAATCAATTGTTTGAATTATCTTTCCACACTTGGGGACAAATTTGGGCACTTCAAATTCTTTGTCAAACCATCCCTTGTCCATTCCATCTATTCATTTTTCTTACCCATCATCTTCCATCAAATTTCATTCCTTCCCATCTTGACCTTTTTTAAGGAATGGAAGGTGTCTTGAGAACTATCCTCAAACCATCTTGACATATCCTCCAAGGAACACTTGAGTAAGTAAACATTTGGTTCCTTCATGATGTGGTTATTGGCAATCCCTGGTCTATTCCACCTTGGTCCTCATCACCCTCATCCTTTTATCATCCCATACATCCTCATCCTAGTTTATAGGATTGGTATTCCCTTTTCTAGTAACCCCATTTTTATAATGTACATATATATCCCAAAAATCCCTAAAAATTAAAATATATAAAAAACCCTAAAAAATCATAAAATTTGCAAATGCCAAATATAGTCCATTGTGTCTTGCCTTATGCATAATCCCCTAGTTGCATCTATCTCTATCCATTTCATATCATCCTAGTTATCATTCTTGAACACCATGTTTGGTCTTAAAACTAAATCAGAGTGGTCACCCATCCCTTCATATCTTCAATCTCAACCTTGACCTAGATGTTATTAGCACACATAACCTTGTCAAAGAATTTAATCTAGCACCCATCACTTTCCTATAAATGCTTCTTCACATGTAGAACCCATCACATCAACACTTTGATAGTGTGTAAGGTACTTTATCCCATCACTTTCCTCATTACCTCTTCATGCCTAGCACCCATCCAATCACTATTTTGGTAGTATGAAAGGTATTTGATCCCATCATCATCTCCTCTTCTTTCTAGATTAGACTCTTTTAGGGATTTATCTGTTGATAATCCTTGGTCACCAATTTTCTAAACCATCTTCTTTAGGTACTTTTCAATTCAATTTCAAGACCAAATTAGTATTCAAAGCCCTTTTCCCATCCTCCATCCTTCTATCCTTAACTAGGGATAACATCCTAGTATAATCCTAATCATGATTTCCCCATCCAAATCCAAGTACATCCTAAGTCCACAATCACATCATGATCATACAACCCATCACCTAGTCACTCATCCCATCATTATACAAGACATTGGGACATTGCATGTAGATACTTGAGTGTGTTACTTATTTGTTCTACTTGTCTTGTTTGCATGTCTTTTATCACGTATATATATATATATATATATATATATATATATTGTTTGTCTTATGTTTTATTTGCAACATATCTCTTTTTGTCTATTTGGAAATGAACGAGGATGTTATGAGGACACCAAAAATGCACTCAAGGATGTAGAGTTCACTACTTACCCATGCATTTTGCCATAATGTCCTCTTAGTCATGTCTATATCATGAGGCATACTACCAAGTGCCATATTTAATGGGTTACGTAGAATATTATTAGCCTTATGACATTTATGATGGATTGATCACCTCCACCCTCATCATTTATCTAATCATCCTTATTCCCATCACTAATATAATCCTCTCAACTCATCTGACTAACATCTAATATTTTGTCCTCATCTCATCACTTAAGTCCTATCCTTTAATAACTAACAAGTATAATCATTGTCATCATCATCCTTTAGTCACTAATCATAGTCATCATCATCACCATATTTTACTCCATCAATTGTCATTTGTCCTTGAGTCAAAACTACATTAGCCTAAGGTATTTCCAGACTATGTAGGTAGCACTTGGTCACCTTTTTAGTGCCCAAGGATAGCTTGACCATTATATATCTCATCATCTATCATCATCCTCTAGTTCTAAATCAATTGAATCCTTGAGCTATAATCATTTAATCTATTGATCAATCACCATCATCATCTCCTTAATCTTTTTGGTTAATCACCTACACCTATCGATTGGGACTGACAAAATCACCATGTCCATATTTTCTTCCATCAATAATTGATTGATTATTTATCCCTTACATGTGTACTTTTTAGGGGTATCATAACATTATGACTCATTGATTTTATTTAATGCAATCTTTTGGTCACTAAACTCTATCATTATTCTTTATCATCACATACATCATATCACTCAGCTTTAGATTTGAGCTACACCCATAATTCTTAAATCATCATCTTATATTGGCCTATAGCTCTCCCTTGCATGCATCCTTACATGGGATACATATAAATTTTGTGACATTTTAAATCCTATCATCATTCTATTATGGTTTATTCATCCTTAGGATGTGTTGACAACCATAATGCCCATCACTTTTACTACCTATGTATGTGTCCTTACTAGTTACATCATCATCATCATCAAATTTTAGCTCATTGATCAACATCAATCTCATCTTCTTCATCTTCTCTCTCATACTTGGCATCCCATCCACTCATATATTCATCACATCACATCCCTCATTTATTCTTTTTAAGTGGCCATCCACCTCATTCTTCCTTGCATGTCCCCTTGAGGGGGTATCATATCCCTTAACATCATCTACTAACATTCATTTATAAAATGGTTTTTATTTGAAATACCATTAATCCTTCCACTTTTTCCACTCTTAAATGCCCTTTCAAAGATGGGAAAAATGTATGCACCTAAATTTTCTCACCTCATTACTATCGATAATATTCCTATTAATCGACACTAATTTTGCTAATCTGATTTATTCTAATTCAACTTGTTAATTAATCCCCCTTTCCTAGCCATTTATTCAATATCCCCCTTAAATAATTATCCATTTCAATATCCTTATTATAATACCCATATTTCATTAATTCCTCTTAATCCCTATTATCCTAATCTAATCCTAGTTATCAATTATTTGGGAATTTTAAATTTCCATAATCCAACCTAACCACCTACTAGCCTACTCCCTAGAATTTGCTACACCCTTAGTCCCTAATCCTCACCTAATCCCTATCTAACCTCCCTCTAATCCTAATTATCCCTAAGAGGAATCTATAATTGGAGGATTATAGAATCCTCTCTAACTTAGCCTCCCTCTCTAGAAGCCTCTAAGTCTAGACGCTTCCAAGGAATTTTTAATTCCTTGGATAAACTACAACAATTATTTTCATCTCACTAACTTTGAATTTCAACCCTTGATCTTCCCTTCATAATCTATATAACCAATTCTCCTCCTATATAGAAGGTCAACTTGAAATCTCATATCAAAGCTAACCAACCCATGTCAAAGTAATCCTTGCATCTATTATCAAGATCCAACATCATGCCATCACTATGTCAAATCTGAGTCTAATATGAAATCAATCATCCATTTGAACATACTAGAAGGAGGTGAGTTGAAACAAGGAATTTGGTAAGTTATATATAATTATGATTTGTTTTTATAATCCTTCCTAATATGTAGTTTGAGTTTTGGGTTGAATTAGTTTGTTTAATTCATATAGAGCTAAAAAATTCTACTACACATGGAGAAAAAATGTATTCAAAATCCATTACTTATGATACTTCTATCTAATAAAGAGAGGAGCAAAGTTAAAATACTTACCTTGAAGATGAACCATCAAGAATCAATCTCTCCCTTAGATAAAGGTGCTTCAAAATAGGTTGTTATGGTTTAAAATAATCATTAAGAAAGGCTAAAACATCTAAGACTTTTCCACATGAAAATATTATTCTCCAAGTAGAAACCCTAAGATAAGACTCCTCAAGTAGAATGGTGGAAGAGTATATTGTAAAGAAGTGAAAATGAATAATTAAGTCTTGATGTCTCTCTAAGAATGGAAAAATGGATGTGTTTATATAGGTATATCTAACCCTAGTCCTAAAGTTTAGGTCGATAAGGTTGACCCAATTATCATAGTATCATTATTGACAAAACAAATTATGTCATGGTCTAGGTCAGCCACGAGCTTACCTAGAACCTAATAAGTTTTATCAATTAGAATACAAGGTAAATGGGGTTAACAATGTAACATAAACCATCAAAAAAGGTTTTAGGCTAGGGAAGGGCTAATGAAGGTGCCAAATGACTAAAGGAGGGTACAAAAGAGGAGGCTAATCTTAGGGGAATGTTTTTAGGAGATGGGTGTGTAGATAACAAGTGGTAATAAGGGATAATAATCTTATAAAGTACTAGTGGTCTTCCCACCTATTTCCTAGTGGACCCCTTAAGGCATGTACTCAAAGAGATTGAGACTCAATAGGTTCCTACAAGATAGAAAACATCAATAATTGATAAAGTTTAAAAATATTATGTGTATACACCTGAATCAAGTTTATTTTCAAATGCCAAACCCATCTTTATTTTCAAGACTAATTTCACTTTGCCTAGACTAATGTCAAGTTTTATGGACCATGATCAAGAACATTTCCATAGACCAAGACCACCCTCTTTGGGATAATTTCCAAACCCAACCATGCCAATTATCATTTATTGATATCACCCTTCTTTGGGCCAATTAAAGTACCAAGTTACCCTTTTCAATGATAACAATACCTAATTTAATACCTATGCCAATAATCCTCTTTTGGTTTACATGAACCACCAAGCTCTACAACATTGAAGGGTTACCATTCTAAGCCCTCATCCTTTGAGCTACATTAGCAACCAAGATTTACAATACCCAAGGATTACCATTCTAGGCCCTCATCTTTTTTCCTATGTTAGCAACCAGGATTTGTAACACCCATTCATTACCATTTCAAGGCCCCATATTTTAGATTGTGTCAACAAACAAGCTTTTTAATGCCCATTAAATACCATTCTAGGCCCTCATCCTTCAACCTGCATCAACAACCAAGCTCCACAACACCAAAGAATCACCATTCTAGGCCCTTTCAAAGATAGTAGCTCATTATCCTAATAAAGTTGTGTGATTATGACTAGACATAACATAGTTAACATATTGGACCCAAATCTAGCCTTTATTTAGCCCATCTTTGATGAGATTATTTACAAAGAGCTCATGATTGAACCATAAGTCATTCTTCATCCATTACCAAACTTACCCCTCTTTAGAAAATTAAATTTGATCTCCAAACCGCAACAAAGACAATCATTACCTCTCGAAGAACCATCATTTAAAGATTAACATGTGTCCAAATATGATATTTTATAATCAATTGTAAGCCAAGGCTAAGCAAACCAACCAATATGTGATGTTTTTATTAAAACACATATTTTTGACAAGTTAACCAGTGTTAAATCACCCTTTTATTATTTCCCTATTTTTTGGGAGCCTCACTTTGATGAGCTTGTCTCTATGGAGTTGCCTATTGACCATTTCCCTTTGGTTGAGGAGACTCACTTTAATAAGACAATATTTGTTGAGTCACCCCTTAAAGATTATAATAGCCTTTAGGCAAATCATTATTTTGACTATTGCCCTATTTTTAAGGAGTATCACTTTGACAATCCAATATTTATGGAGTTTCAAGATTAAATATTTTCCTTTTGTTGAGAAGCCTCACTTTAAAAAGCCAATCTTTGTGGAGTCCTTCTTGGCTAAGCTTAATTATGAAGAACTAATTGTTTAACCCTAGGCCATTATTCATCCAATACCAAACATTCAACATAACATCTTTATTATAAAACCAAGAAGAATCACCATTAAATTTAGGTTCTATTCTTGAAATGATATAAAATTTAACAATAAAAGTAGAATTAACATCATTCTCAACATCAGACTCAGAGTCCTTTTAGTCAGAGTCAGCTTCAGGATAAAAATACATTCATGGCTATTACAACATTGGTTACACATGCCTTGGAGATCAAATTTTACACATTTGTGATCCTTCTACTATTTTTGAAGATGATTACTTCGATATCGACATAGGTTCTCCTAGTATCTTCTATGAAGATTGTGATGCCTCTTGCCATTACATTATCATTCCATGTTCTATTAACACCAACTAACCTAGCCATTATATTAACATTCCACCTCCCATAAGTGTTTATTAGGACCAATAGAATCACACCTTATTTAATTGCATCCATGTCAACATATCAGTTGTAAAATATTAGGGGGACCAAGACCACATTCATCAAAAAGAACAATCTCATAGTGAAACCTCTTCAAAGGTGCTAAGGGGTAATCAAAGTCCAAACTCACTATCTTCTAGTGAAATCTTGTTTGAGGCACTAGAATCCAATCAAAGTCAAAAGCCAACATTCCTTAGTGAAACCTTTTTGGAGGTGCTATGGGAAATCAAGAAAACATTATTATTGAAAACCTCTCTAAGGCACCAATAGTTGATCACAATAGTTATTTAATGCTTGATGAAGACATTATTAAAGACAAAATTAGTGTAAATTATAATCTACAACATAATCAGATGGTAACTAATCTTAGGCCAAAACAACATAAAAATTTGGTGGCCCTATCAAGAGCATACTCAAAATTCTTCAGCCCCACCACAACCAAAATTATGTTGAGTTTGGAATCAACAAAATTGTATGTGCCTAAAAATATCAATCTTCATTTATTGGCCAACCATTATACATTCCATTTTGATCCATCTCTCCATCACCAAATTATAGAGGTTATAAAGACATCTTATTTATAAGTTTGGAGGAAACAAAATCAAAGACTAATGAAGATCATAATAGTGATACTATTATCCAAATCAATAGTAGGTTCTTGATAAAGTACCTATTCAGAAGTGGTGTGGGCTAGAAATTTACATGATTGACTATTCTGGTTGTAGCATATGCTGATCAAGACATGCATCTCCACATCAAAAAGAATAATAGAATCATCTAACTTGTCATTATTTCATACCTTTTCATGTTCCTTACCTTTCCATTTTCCTCACCTTACCATCCTTTCATACTTTTACATATAATTGGACTACATTGACTTGAGGTGCTTTAGGACTATGTAGGCAACACTTAATTTACATTGAGGACATCTTGATCACCCCTTTTCTAATATTCTCACCATTTTATGAGTAATTTTAGTAAATTATCTCACTATTTTGAGAGTGGTATCTTTTCAATCTATAATGAGTTAAGATACCCCAAAAATTCCAAAAACATTCAAAATCCTAAAAATTAGAAAAACCAATTTACAATATCCTAGAGAGATATAAAGCCCAGAAAAATCTAAAAACATTTGTCCTGTCTAAACCTATTCAACCATTCTTGATTTACCCTACTAGGGAAAAATCCATTGTTGGTTCTAATCCATTACACAAAATTTGGTATGTAACCTTCCCTTTTCATGTATCCTTGATTAGGGACACCATCCAATTCACACTTTTAAGCCAAGCTCATAACTTTTTCCCTATTGTGGCAACACCAAAGCATGTAGCTTATATCAGGACATATTATCCCCACATGTTTTTCACTTGTATATAGGCTTACTTGGGGGCACTATATATTTATCATTCCATTGATCCTTCACATGTAGGTATTGATTTGGTTGAAAACATGATGATTTCTATTACTTTTACTTTCAAACTTTGTGTGTCTTTGTTTTCTTAATTGTTTGTTTGTTTTTTGGTTTGACTATTTACTTACTTTCATTATCATGCCTTTACTCTATGTATATGTATTCATTATGTGATTCCTTTTGAATTGAACTTAAGTCCATCCATATTCATATGTCAACATTGTAATCATGGTTTTTATCATTAGTGCATTATTTTTGATTATTTATTGGGTTGAGAGTTAGTCTTTATGCACATTATGTCCAAGTCATCATGGTGTTTTATATAATGATGCATACCATCACATGCTACAACAAAAATTTGTTTAGTGGATATTACGATTAATGGTCTCATATAAACTTCTCCTTGTTTACTTTGGAAAATCCTCCCACCCTCCTTGATCAAATCAACCCATTGACCATTTTTGTTGTATTAATGCTAATAAAGATGAGCATCTCCACATTGATAGGTATAACTAAATCATTCACATTGATCAATTCTTATTATTCTATCTTATTCCTCATTCCATTTTCTCTCACTTCAAGGTGAACTAAATTGTCTTGACGTCTATTCATACTATGTAAGTAGTGCTTAGATACATGATGTATCTCAGGTTAGCTCAACTTATCCACTAGTTTTTTTCCAATCATATTTTCATCGCTTTGTGTATCTTCATATGTCTAGTTGTTTATGGTTTCTTCAATCATTAGATCATTGATTCTATGTTTTCTCCCACTCATATTTAGTCTATGTAATAGGTTATATCCTTGAGTTATGTTTTCCAACCCACCCTACTAGGGCATAATAAATTTATCATGATCAAATCCACCCTACTAGGGAAACAATCATTTTTCAATACAAGTTGTCTTAATGATTATAACCAAATTTGGGAAAATCATTATTTCAACCCATCCACTCTGTTGGGGCACATTCCTGTGTTAATGATTATAACCACCTTTAGAAAAATCAATGTCTCAGCCTCCATTCTTGATTATAACCACTTTTGGGAAATTAAATACTTTTAATCAATGTGTGTAAGCATTATCTTGATTAGATTAATGTCACCAATGAGTTAATTTCATTCTTCTTCTTGCTTCTTTTTGAGGGAGTGTCCATCAATCGTATGTGTCAGACACTCCCTTAAGGGGGCATCATAGGATTCCAAAACTTTATTTGGATAATTATTCCAATATTGCATATATTTTTCATCTTAGTTAAAGGAATTAACAACTTTTTCATTCTTTGAAAAGATATTATTATGCCTATATCTTGAAATACCTTCCCAAATAGGGGAAACTATAGACACCCTATTTTAGATACAACCATGTTCTAAGAAGACTTCAAATTGATTTCCACCAAATAGTGAAAATTAATCCTATGAATCACTAAATGTTCCAATTTCATCCACACATCAGACATTAATACTTAGAATCATGTTAAGGAATACCTATTTGGGGTATTATCTTGTACACAATATTAACCTCTCAAATATTCATCTCCAATCAATTGCAACATAGTCAATTGACAATTTGGACTTTGGACCCATTAAACGGGGCACTTAAATAATTCCTAAAGTATAAAAATGCTAAGCAAAATGAATTAACTAAGAAAATCAAATTAAATGATTAGTTGAAATTTCCATGTGAAATTAGTGAAAATGAAATTTTTAGAAAATAAATTCCAATAAAATTGCGGTCATGATAATGTCATCATCCTCAAAGTCAAAGAATTGAAAATATCTTCCTTAAATCCTTAAATTCATAAATGGAGAGCCATGATTAATAAATGGGATACCTATCCCAAATATTGATTTCTTGTCTCCTCATTAACTCAACTAGGGTTAATCTAAACCTAACCATGTTTAACTTTAACCTAACTGCACTTGGGTTAAAGTTAGTTTCAAAAACTATAAATACAAGGCTTCACCCATTGTTTAACAAGATATTTTGGTGTAATTTTATCATGAAAAAAAACCTTCAAGGAACCTCTTTGTGCAATGTTATAATGTTCATTTGTTGAGATAGATAAGCATCAAATCCAAGCTAAAGCCAAATCTAAATACAATCCCAACATTGCCAAAGTGACAAGTATGAGCAAGGAACACATAGAGGAAAGGTTAGTATAGTGTTAGTCTAATAAAACCAAATCAAAATAACACACTAGAATCCTAACACCTATAGCCTAGAAACTAGGGAGAGCATAGGTAACAAACATACAAGTAAAAGAACTAGAACATAAAATAAAACATTCTTTTACCTTCCTTGGGGCTCTACATGAATTATTGAAATGTCTTACTTGATTTGTGTATCAATAAATCTTCATCAATGGAGATTAATTTGCTTCACCTTTCCTTGACACCTTGGCTTGAATGATTGGATTATGAATTTGGCATGGTAACACTACTTGAAATATTTCTTTGCATCTATTTGGGAATTATAACATTACAAAAAGATAGTTTAGAAATCAATAGGTATGGCCTTATATTTATAGCCTCAAAATTTCACTCTCACCCAAGGTGAGTTAAGGTTGAGTTTAAATATGGAATGAGTACAAACTAACCCTATGTGAGTTGAGGATAACTCTAGTTGAGTTAAAATTTGTCATGTAATTTTGATTTTCAATTAATAGGCATGGCTCTCAAATGAGATATTTTGGAAGAACTTGATAATTCATAAAGGCAATGTTAAAAAGGCTTGATATTTTGATTTTTAAATTTTCTATTTTTAAAAATTAATTAATTACAAATGGATAATTTATCTAAGAATTTAATATATTTAAATTATATGATTCATTTTGATTAGCATTTTAGCACTTTTAAGATTTGATCAAGTGCCTTACTTAATGGGTCCATAGGCCAAACTCCTAGTTGTTAGGTTGTAAGGTGACTGGGGATGAATCTATTAGAGGTTATTTTTGTGTATGGGCTAGTACCCAAAATAAGTATGTATCAACATGATTCTAAATATTAATGAATGATGTAAGGCCAAAATTGGGACATTAAATGAATCTTAGGCTTAATTTGAAATATCTAGTAGAAATTGGTTTGAAGTTTGGTCAAAAGCTAGTTATGGCTAGATTTGGGTGTCTAAAATTTGCCCCTGTTTGGGAAGGCATTGAAAGCTATAGGCATAGTAATTTCTTATAATATAATGAAAAGTTATTATATTAATAATAACTCAATAGGTGATGGATGAGCCTTAGATTCCCCCTTAAGGGAGCGATTGACAAAGAAGGTTGGTGATCTATCGCTCAAAAGAAGGAAACAATGGGACCAAACGGATAAAAGGGGGTAGAAAAGATTGATTTGTCCACAAGAAATTATAATTAATGACATAATGATATGCCCTAGTTGGGCAGATAAAAAAGGATTATGTACCCAAAAGTTGTTATAATGAAGAACAAAATGAAAACAATGATTTGCCTAAAGGCAGTTATAATCATTGGAAAAATAAATACATGCCCTAGTTGGGTGGATATAGATAATTATTTTTCCAAAGGTAGTTATAATCATTAGCACAATTAAAACATGCCTTATTTGAGTGGAGAAGGATAATGGTTTGCCCAAAATTAGTTATAATCATTAGCACAATGATAGATTGAAATACAATGACTTACCCAAAGATAGTTATAATCATTGGTATAATGAAAACATACCCTAGTTAGGTGTATATAGATAATGATTTACCCAAAGATAGTTATAATCATTAACACAATGAAAATATTCTCTAGTTGGGTGGATAAGGATAATGATTTACCTAAAGGAAGTTATAATCATTAACATAATGATATATTGACATACAATGATTTTTCGAAAGGTGGTTATAATTATTGGTACAAAATTTTGGATCAAAATACAATGATTTGCCCAAAGGTGGTTATAATCATTGTCACTATAAGTGGGACATTATGGAAAATTTAAAAAGTGGGCTTACGTACTGAATCCATACTCACAGAGTAAGAGTAAGCTAGTATAGAGGAGAAATATGAAATTAGGCAACCTACTAGGATGGAGATGCACGTCCTCACTAGCAAAGATTAACATTATTTCATGATTTAATTAATCTATATTTGGGCAATGATTTGGTGATATCAATAATTTTTTAGGTGACCAAAGAGAAGTACCATGACCTCATTACTTGTAATATTTTTTGAGCTGATTTTTTCTATAGCACATGATGGTAGGCATCATGATATGAAACACCATGAAAACTTACCAAATATATGTATAAGGACTAACTCTCTATGCAAGAAACAATTGAAAATAATATACCAATGATAAAAACCATGATGACAATGTTGATTTATACATATGGATAAACTTAAGTATAATTCACAATGAATCACCCAATGAACACAAATATACTAAGTTAAGACACAAAAATGAAAGGAAACATACAGACAAACAAACAAATGAATAGAAAGACAAAAACACCAATAAACAAAAATTGCAACAAAAAACCAAGAAATAAAAAGTGAATAAAACAAGTAAAACAATAAAAAATAAACATAAATAATGGTTAATCATAATGTTAACATAGTAGAGAACAGACAAAATGATGAACATTACCCCTAAGATATAGGAGATAATGAAATAAATAAACTAAATAGGGGAAGAGAATAAAAATAAGGGGTAACCAGGATAACATCAGATGCACTAATAAAGTTAATACTACCTACATAGTTCTATGGATGCATGATCCAACATAAACTTTAGGCCAAATGTAGTTCTCCCAATATATGGGATAGAAAAAAATGATGATTGAGAAAAACATGATTCTAGTGTATAGGAATAATGGGAATGAACTTGCAGAGTGGAGAGAGTGTGAGACATGGTGGCAAGTGTTTTTAGAATTTTTGAAGCATCTTAACTCGATGGAGAATTATGAAATAATAAACGGTCCAACTCATAAAATAGTGAGAGTGTTCAAACTTAATGTGTTCATAAAATGGCAAGATCATGGCAAAGGGTGATTGATCTAACCTCAGTGAAAATTAAGCACTACATATATAGTACCAATGTAACCTCAAGTCACTATAGTTATGCATTACAATAGAGGAATCCAATTAGGTAATAATAATTTCTTGAGTTAGCCTAAGGGAAAAATAGAGAAATAGGAATGGAAAGATGATACAACATGGTAAAGGTGTTGTTCTTAATTTTCCCATAGGAAATTATAATTAGGAAATAATGGCATAGGTCAATGGTACTAATTTGACCAAGGGATTATAATTAGTATCATGAAGTGAAACAATAATTTTCCCAAAGGAAATTATAGTCAGAAACTCTCACAATGAGACAAGATAACTAATGAAAGATGCAACTTCCAAACCACTATCATACTGGTCCAAGATACTCCCTCTGTCTAGAATACTAAATCAACAATTAAAACTTATTAGAATCCCTTCGATAAAGTTTCCATAAGAACTAATTAAATCAAACCAAGGTTAAAGGGTTGGGTAGGGAGGGTAAAAATAAATTTAGTCAAAAGGGAAGGTATGATAAAATGGTATAGGATATGGTAAAAAGAAGACCATGATAGGCTATAATGGAAATAAGCCTTATAGATAATACTTCAATTCTCTCAAGAGAAATAATTTTTGAGGTGTATGATGTTCATCTGCTCATCAAATTCATCTCTATCTAGTGTGGTGAGCATGTATGTTTCAAAGCCATTATTTGAAACAATGATATATGAGCATATCTAATTGGGTTTGAATTTTCCTTTCTTCTTCTTCTCAACCATTGTGTTATTTTAGTTTTATTATAGAACAAGATCACCAATTTCAAATTATCTATGTTTGACCTACTGGTTATAGTTGACATGGAGTTTGTTTTGGTATTATTGAAGGTTGTTGACAATGGCCATGCACTTTTCATCAAGTAAATTGAGCTTTTGAAGGTGAGATACATAGTAGTTTTCATTGTCTAGGATATGTTTCAATGGGATACACAAAGAAGGTGACTCAACCTCAATGGGAGGAATGGCATTGGTGTCATAAAATAAGGAATACAGAGTGGCTCTTGTTGGGGTATGGTAATTAGTGTGATATGCCTAGAAGGAATGAAATATTTGGAGGTGCCAATCGTAGCCAACATAATTGATAAACTTTTTAAGGATGTTGACAAGGGTTTTGTTGGATGCCTTGGCTTAGCCATTACCTTGAGCATAATATGTAGTAAAAAAATGTTGGGTGATGTTATACTCAACATAAAGAATTTTGACATCCTTGTTCTTAAATGATCTACTATTATCATATATGATGTCAGATGTGATACCATAACAACAAATGAGATGATTAAAGATGAACCATTTTTTTTCCAGTCATGTGAGGGGTATAACTTTAACCCACTTAGTGGAATATTTGGTAATGGTAAGAATGTGTTTATGGCCATTAGATGAGGATGGGTTAATATTCTCAATGAAATCAAGTCCCTATGTGGCAATGTCCATGGTGTAAGAATTGGTTTTAGTGTTTTGGTTGGGGCATGAATCAGATTAAATATGCCTTTGACATTTGTCACACTTTTTGATATAAGTAGCTTCATCAACTACCATAATTAGATAATAGTAACTAGTACATAAGAGTTTTTTGGCTAGGATGGGCCTACTATTGTGGGATCCACATAATCCTTCATGAACTTACTATAATGCTAATTTTGATTTTGCTGATTTTTAATAATGAAATATAGTTCCATCGAAGATATAATGGTAAAGGGTTGGGCCAAGTGAGGTATAACATGAGGCTTGGTGGGTAAAGGCCTTTTTATATTTATGTGATAGGTCAAGTGGCATGATATGGTCATGAATGTAATTAAAAAGGTCTGAGTACCAAGTAAACATGGGACCAACAATATCACATATCATGATGATGATTGAAGGTCCATGAGCAGGCACTTGAATATTTTCAAAGAAGAATTGATATTATTTTACCTTGTAAATGTGATGACTCAAAGAGCCAATGGAATCTATGGCATTTTCTATCCTATTAATGGCCCTTGTTATGTGCTCAAACTATATGTTAGAAATATGCAAATTTGAGAGTGTCAACTATGGCCTTGTATGGTACCAACTTATAATCTTTGGTATGAAAGTGGTGTGTAACCTCATTGATGATAAACTGAGAATCACCATAAGCTATGAGATGCTAAATATTCCATTGTATTGCCTGATGAAGCCCTACAATAAGTTATTCATATTCAACCATATTGTTAGTAGAAGAATAGTTGATACAAAATGATTTAGGGTTAAGATCCCCTTATGGTGTACTAAATAATAGGCCTACCCTTGATCTATACGATGTGAATGATCAATCAAAATACAATTTCTAGTGTTTCTTTTTAGGAGGTGTTTCAATGATGGTCATAATGGACTCATTCAAAAATTGAAAAGTCAGGGGTTTAGTATTTACAAGGGGAGCTTTAACACGCTGATTTGTATGTACTTATACCTTTATAGCCTTTTAGTTGATGTATTAGATCTTGAATTCACTCAAAATCATGGTAAATTTAGCCATATGTCCTTATAAATTTGTTTTGGATAGTATATATTTGTATGGATCTACTTTGGAAATAACTATGGTCTTGTTGTTAAGCATGTAATGTCATAGTTTTTGGGTTGCAAAAACCATAGCTTAACAAGATTTTTCAATTGGTATATATTTATGTTTGTACATGACCAGTGTACAACTTAGATAACACATGACATGTTCTTTTCTATTATCATCATGCTAAGATATAAGTGCCCTCAAGACTTTATCTATGGTAGATATATACAATAAAATGGGCTTTCCTAACATTGGCAGTAACAACATAGGTGGATCAGCAAGATATTCCTTTAAGTACTAGAAGGATTCCTAGCATTTGTCATCCTAATGAAATGTGACACCTCTCTTTAGTAAGGGTGTAAATGGATGGAATTTGGTAGCTAAATGTGAGATGAATCACCTGATAGATTGAATCTTACCATGTAAACTATGAAGCCACTTCAAATTTGAAGATGGTAACATCTCTACAATAACTTTTACTATGGTAGGATCAAATTCAATGCCTCGATGAGAGATGATGATGCCCAATAATTTACCTAAAAATACACCAAAGATGCACTTCTTAGGATTGAGTTTGACTATGTATTCATTAAGCCTCTCAAATATTATATGTAGTATGAATGGATGATCAGAATGGATATTTGATTTACCCAATATGTCATTGACTTAGTATTCAATAATGTCATGCATCATATCAAGAAATATGATGGTAATGGATTTTTTGGTATGTGGTCAAAAAATTCTTGAGACCAAATGGCATAACATGATAAAAAAATGTTTCCAATAGAGTGGTGAACACTATTTTGTGTTGGTCTTCTACCACAATCCAAATCTAGTTGTATCATGAAAATCCATCCATAAGTGAAATAATTTTGTACCCCACCATGGATTCAAATATCATGTCAATATTTGGTAGAGGAAAGTAATACTTAGGGCAAGCCTTGTTTATATCTTTAAAATTAGTGCAATTTTTGATTCCTTTTGGCTTATTAATGATAGGCACAACATTTGATATCCACTCTGAATAGTCAATAAATGAAATAAATCTTGCTTCTAAGAGTTTTTCAAACTCTTTCTTTACTAATACAACAATATGAGGATGCATCTTATGTAATTTATGCTTCACAAGTTTAGCATTAGGATGTACAACAAGGTGGTGTACAACCAAGGTAAGGTCCAAACATGGCATGTTTGTATAGGCCCAAACAAATATGTAAACAAATTCTCTCAGAAGAGATGTAAAAAATTCATATTCCTCCACAATGAGGGATGCACCTAATTTGATCTTTTTTAGGTTGTTTGGAAACCCAATGTTGACTTTTGTAGTATCTTCTACTAGGAGAGTCGAGCCATCTTCCATAATGGTTGGAAATTATTTAAATTGCACTAAAAATACAAAGTCCTCTATCTGGATTGGTTCTTCAAGCTCACCTAAACAATATGACTTAGAATCTCCTGATGGTAAGGATGTCCAAGTTACAAATACTGTTGTAAATTCTTAGGTATTTGATCAAAGGCATGTTGTTCTATAGAACTAAACTTGGACTCAAAAACACGTTCATTATTAGTGGTCTCCTGAGATTCATTTGAAGAAAGTGAAAACCCCCATCTAATGACACTTGAAATAGGGTTTCACCAAAAGACTGACCTTTCTCTTTAATTTTATCCTAGTCCAAAAGTGCTTCAAAGAGGTTTTCACTTTGGGACCTCAATGTTTTATCTATTTATTTTTGGCTAAAGGTGTTCATCCACTCTAAAAAATAGGCCATAAGATCCAATTTAATAGAGAACCCTTATTTATGGTCTCCCAATGGAAAATTATCTCATAAGCTTAGAAAATCACAAAAGGCCTCATCATTCTCAAACTCATCTATAGGCACTTTGGATTCTTATTGGTCATAGGCTATAAGTTGAGGGTGATATATAGGAAGTGGGTGGTGTTGGATAATTGGGGTAATGGTATAAATTACATGGGTGTCAAACATATTATTATTGCAAATATCTTCATAGATGCTATCAATAGACTCCACTTCATTGTTAGCATCATCATCACTAGACATAGGCATTAGAATATGAATAAGATATGTGGGGTCACCCCCAAGTGGTTTAAATTTGAGACCATAAGTTCCTTTGTACCAAGTGATAAAAATTGGCTCAAGATTAACCTGATGGTTTAGCTTGAGGTCTCCTCCTTCATAAGCTTGTTTATCCATGATCTAGTAAGGAATGGGGTATTTGGCATTTTTATAGCAATCAGCCAATTTGCCATTATATAACTAGGATTCATCATTGGAAAGTGGGTCCTCTTCTTGGATAGTGGATGGTGTGAAAATGATAGGCACTGGACTATAAAATTTGCCCTTTTCATTTCATTGCCATTTTATGAAAGGTGGATTGGCTTTAGGTCTTCCATAGGAATTGGGGTTCTATGGAAGCTTGGTAATGTGAAATGTGTCATGGGTCAAATAATCTCTTGGGCCATTGGATAAGATGGTAAAATAATTTGACATTTTAAGAGGAGGCACATGTGAAGATGAATCAAGACTATTTAGGTCTATGCAATTGGCCTCTAGTAACTCAATAAGTATTTATTTGTCTTTATCATTTTTGGGGATTAGATCTAGGCCAAAGTGGTAGTTATAACTTTCATACTCAGCCTCTAAATGTTTGCAATGTTCATAGGGATATAATTATCCATTGATGGTGACCTCCATACCTGAGTGAGAGAACTTGAGACACTAGTGCAATGTTGAAGGGATTACATGAATTCCATGTATCTAAGGTTTGCTCAAGAGTAAATTGTAAGATAGTTCAAGGTTTAACACATGGTAAAGTGTATCACGGGTCAAGGGCCCAATGATAAATGTTAAGTTTATGGTGCCTTGGGATTCCTATTCTTCATTATCATAGGATTTGATAGTAATTGTTTTTGGTTGTAGATTGGCTGTTATATATATGAGATACTTGATGATCTTCAAAGACACAATATTCAAGTTTGATCTAATGTATATGAGGACATGCTTTAATTTAAGCTATGAAATGACAACTTTAATATATAGGGGATTGTTATGAAGAGGGCCAAAGGACAAAATATTATTTTGGTCAAAGTTCAACTACTAGACTAGGGTTAGCTATCTAACCAAAGCTTGGAATTTATATGGGGTTATGTCATTGAGAACTTGGGATTAGCCTACAAATTATGTTAAGATGTTCTTATGGATAGTTAACATATGTAATAAATTTGGAATGGATATTTGTGTAGGTGTATTTTGAAGTTGTTTCACAATGTCATATAATTTTTCCTTAATAATAGTATATGGCTTAGTCTAAGCCAGGATAATGGGTTGGATGGTTCGTTGGAAGGGATTTGGGGGCTAGAAATGCTAATCTTTAACAACCAAGTTATGATTCCACAATCAGGATTGGGTATAATACTAACATGATGATGGAGAGAGGGTAGATAAGAAAAGTCTCAATTGTTGGTGCACTTGGTTGTGGTCACGGGGTAGTGATGAGTTATTGATATAATGTCTAAAAATAGTAATCCATGGTTATTGTTGTGCTTATTTATGGTCCCAGGTCAAAGAAGGATTACTGGCATAAATGAATTGATTAGAATTATTTAACAATGGTCTTATTTTTTTAGTACTTGGTCTAGGATTAATTATGATGGTGGACATGTAACCTCCTGTAATATGACCTTAAACTTTGGTGTAGTCATGTATAATTGCATGGTAAGTCTATTGGTTATTAAAATCATTCTAGCCTTTGTTCCTCCCATTTGGTTGATGTTGTTGTTGATATTATTATCATTTTTTATTTTCATGGATATTGATGCTATTTTAATTATTTTTTTAGCCTTCATTGTTACTGTTATTGATTGCTATCATTAGGTTACAAAAAAGGGTTTTGGTAGATACCCAGGTTTTGATTGGATGTATATGTTTTATTATCCAATATAATCTCCCTATCTTTTGAAATATTTTTAATGAGGTGTTTTATCGACATATAATGACATATATTATATCCATGAACATGATGGTATTCACATAACTCATTATCTCTATACCAATCTAAATAAGGAACACCTTTAGGATATTTCTTCAAAATTGGCCAACTAATCATATTAACTACAACTAGCTTAAAAAACATGGATTCTATAGGTTCACCAAGATCATGGAAGACTTGATAAGTAGGGGAATTTATTTTTGGAGGAGGGATTTACAAAGGTAGAGGTTTTTATATTTGTAGAGCAGGTCTAGGTTGTTGTGAAGGTTGTGCTTGCTGAATGGGTTGTTGATGAGGAGTAGGTTGTATTTATGATGCATAGTCTAAGTAGATGGTGTTTAAACCATTTTTACATGGCATGATTTAGTTACTCCATTAACAATACTATTATTATTATGGTTGAATTGATTGGATTTTTCATAGTTACTAGCTTGGGCTAGTGCTGATGCTTGCACTTGAACTTGGTTATGGTTCTAATTCTATCCTATCCTTTGGTTTTGACTCTAATTTTGGTTTGAGGAGGTTAATTTAATAATCCCTTCATTAATAAGGGGTTTTTTAATTAAAAAAATTTGTCAATAATATCTTTGAATGTATGCACACACTGAAGCTCTAAATGATAGCATATCTTGTTGTGCAAATTTTTACTAAACACAACAACCAAGATATCATCATGTAAGCTGTAGGTGAAATAGCTAGCAAGTGATTTCCATCTCTGTAGATATATTGTAAAAATTTTATTGACTTTATACTTGGCATAAGTAAAATCTACCAATAAAATCTCATGATTGAGATTATAAGAGAAATGCTACACAAATTTGTTTGAGAGCTCATCAAAATTAGATAAGGAATTCTTTAGAAATTTTAAGAACCACTCTAAAGCCTATCCTGATAGACTTTGGGGAAATAATAGGAGTAAGTAAATGTCAATTTAAGCCACTAGTTTGTTGGGGAATCACAAGAAGAACACACCTGTTCTGATCCCACTTGTTAGGATCTTGCTCCTCAGATAGAGCACAATATGATTACCAAATATAAGCAATTAAACATGTGAAAATAACCAAAAGTACAAGTAACTAGAATTCACAAATAGCATAGAATATGAGAGACAATACACTATCTTGTATTAACACTTGTACAGAAAAGAATACAATAAAGAGCCACCACACTCTTCCACCTTACAGAGGCTTTCCACACCTCAAGTGTACTATAATTCTTCTTCAAAACACTCTCCTACCAAAAACGGTCCCAACACACAACTCACACATAGAATTGGTGTTCACCTCTCCAACCAGTCAGTAATAACCCTGTCAGTACACCAAGCACTCTAAAGTACTTCAAGTTGATCTCCCATGAACCTGCAACCTACAATTCAACAGACCATACTTACACATGTAGATCTCCTATGAGCTTGCAACAACCTGCAACTCAAGATCTTACAATGGAATGATCTTCCTTGCCTTCCTTATCAGCTCATACTTTACAATACATGCCAATGGGTCTATAAATAGATCCCAGACATAAATAATAACTTAGACTCTTAATTTAGGATAATTATCCATGCAACTCAAGACTCTAACTGGCCTTTACATGCAAACACTCTGTTCACTTAACTAACTATTCATGCAATGAATAGTTCTGGAACACACAGGCGACCGACGTCGGTCCCTGCTTGCCTAGTTCTATCAACATCGGCTGACTCCCTGCTGATGCCGGTTGCCATCTGCACTGATCATGACTGACGTTGGTCATACTATCGATGCTGATTCTTCTGGATCTTTAGCAACCACTCCATGTCTGCAATAAGTTGAAGCTTTTAACTCCACACCCTAACAATCTCCCACTTGGAGATAAATAGCTACAACTATACCTATACCTGTACTCAGTCTAGTTTTTTTCCCTTGGCTCTGTATCCCTCCTCAAGATCACTCTTGAAGACCAACCACCACACACCCTATGGTGTAACTCATGTCATCCAAATCACCTGCCACATCCACATCTACAAACCCATGTAGAAAATAACTTGAACCTGCATAGCATGTGCACCTGCTGCTGGTCCCTCTAAGAATCCACTAAACTACCCTCCAGTGTTTCTCTCTCAAATTGGCTCCTAACTTGTGACAACTCCCACTACTTGGGAAAACTCAGGTTTAGTACATACCATGCGCTTAATTAACCTCATTATGTGAATCAAGACACTGTTCTGTGAACTGTCCAACCATTAGCGTGCTAACCTGTCTCACACAATCATTCTAAAACAAGTCAACCTGTGACCTTCCATGTCTCTAGAACACACTCTTGCCAAAGAATCTTGCTACTCCCAGATTCTTCATGACACCCCTCTGAACTAGCTTTACCTTTAGTTCAGCAACTCCTTGTATATGTAACCCTGCAACAAGCACATCATACAGTAATAGGATAATGTAGCTAATATTATCCAACCTGGTAAAGAGAAACACAATGATCAAACCTCCATTACACTACAACTAACTCAAGACCATATACCCTGATCTTCTATCTCACGTATCCATTTCCACTCTTCTTCATCCTGAACATCCATTCATCTCTCAGTGCTTACATCCAGCTGGCAACTCCACCAAAAACTCTTGTTTGGTTCTCCTCCAAGGAATCACATCCTCATCCATGCCAAGCTCCCACTATTTCCTAGATCTACCTATTCTACTTCTTTAACAACTTCCTGGTTCTATACCATAAGTGAGCAACAAGTAGTGTAAAGAAGGGAAATGATGAATTTGAGGCTTACCTACCCTTTAAGTCCTCCAAATGGGTGCTTGAGACTCCTTGACAGCTTGCTGTCCACCCAAAATTCATCTCAGTGACCGATGCTGATCACATCTCAGTCTACACCTGATCGACGTCAGTTCCATGTGACTGTCTCTTCACCAATGTTAGTTTCCCCTTATTGACGTCGGTGTTTATCTGCCCTGAGTCACTGATGTCAGGCTGCACATAGCTGACATTGGTCCCTGTCTGGACACCAACGTCAATTTTCCTACCGACATCGGTCTCTGTGTTTTTCTTATGAGAATTGACCTTTTCCCATGAGCTCTTTTTAGATCAAACCCTTGTCCAAATCACCCTTGCTCTGCTCAAAATTCTTCTGCCCCTTGTGCTGAACTCTGTCTGTCACCTTCTCCTTGAAAACCAAGGCTTTCCTCCTATTCTTGTCACTAACATCAGATTCCTCAAAAAATGTTACCTTCTTCTTCTGCATATAGAAATCTTGATCCATTCCTTCCAAATCTGAAAGCATACCCTTTGACTCAAGAACATGCATCTCTTTCATATTCATGTGACCAAGCCTATTAAGCCACATCTTCGAATCTACAGCTGAAGTAGATAACCTAAAAAGAGAATCAGTAATATAAGTAGATAGATAAAGTGTACCTACTTTCTTACCTATAGCTACAATAAGTGCACCCTTGGTAACCTTCCAAGAGTCTGTTGTGAGAGTTACTGTGCAACCCTCATCACCCAAACTTCTTACAGAAATCAAATTCTGCTCTAGAACTGGGACATGCATGACCTCCTTTAACACCCATGTGTTACCTGTCTACAATTTTAGCTTCACTTTCCCTTTGCCAACCATCTGACAAGGCTTACCATCCCCTACACAAATTTCTCCAAAGTCTCCCTGGACATACTCATGAAAAAATTCCCTATTTGGGGATGCATGAAAAGAGGCACCAGAATCTAAAACACAAGATTCTAATTTATCCAAAGAACATACTAGAGCATCTTGTGCAATATAATCTACAACATCTATTTCTTCTTCATGTCCTTCATGCTGATCTTCACCCGATCTGCAATCTCTCTTTATGTGCCCTTGCTTTCCACATTTCTAGCAGGTTATTCTGCCATACCTGGACTTGGATCTCCTACCTATCTTTGACCTTGATCTCCCACACTCTATCTTCTCTCTTTGCCTTCCTTTGCCTTCAACACTCAAAGCATTCCCTGATGATTCACCTATGCTTTTCCTGCGTATCTCTTCATTCAAGATCACACTCACAACATCATCCACTTTCAAGACTTTTGAAGCAGACACAGTATTAGAAACTGCCATTACCAAACCTTCCCAACTTTTAGGTAATGAACACAAGATTAAGAGAGCTCTAATTTCATCATCAAATACAATATTGACTGAACTTAACTGGTTTACCAAACCATGGAAATCACTAAGATGACTATGAACAAATCCACCTTCCAACATTTGTAAATTAAATAAATGCTTCATAAGAAATACCTTATTAGAAGCTAAGGGTTTTTCATATAAATTTGCCAAAGATTCCATCAACTCTACCATTGTCTTACACTGTGATAAGCTAGAAATCACAGATGATGCAAGACTCAATCTTATAGATCCCAGAGCCTTCCGATCAAGAACCTCCCATTCTTCATCCTTCATATCCTGGGGTTTGCAATCAAATGCACCCAACGATAAGTACAAATCTTTCTGATACAGATAATCCTCAATCTGCATCCTCCATAATTGGTAGTTCTTGCCATTAAACTTCTCCATTCATAGCTTAATGTCTTCTCCCATTGCACTACTCCCACTCAAATAGAAACCTTGTGAGTAACCTATAATCAAAACACACTAACCAGATCTAATCCAACCTATTAGTATCCCAACCAAAAGCTATGATACCACTTGTTGGGGAATCACAAGAACAACACACTTGTTCTGATTCCACTTGTTAGGATCTTGCTCCTCAGATAGATCACAATATGATTACCAAATATAAGCAATTAAACATGTGAAAATAACTAGAAGTACAAGTAATTAGAATTCACAAATAACACAGAATATGAGAGACAATACACTATCTTGTATTAACACTTGTATAGAAAAGAATACAATAAAGAGCTGCCACACTCTTCCACCTTACAGAGGCTTTCCACACCTCAAATATATAGTAATTCTTCTTCAAAACACTCTCCTACCAAAAATGGTCCCAACACACAACTCACACACAGAATTGGTGTTCACCTCTCCAACCGGTCAGTAATAACCCTGCCAGTACACCAAGCACTCTATAGTACTTCAAGTTGATCTCCCATGAACCTGCAACCTACAATTCAATAGACCATACTTACACATGTAGATCTCTTATGAGCTTGCAACAACCTGCAACTCAAGATCTTACAATGGAAGGATCTTCTTTGCCTTCCTTATCAGCTCATACTTTACAATACATGCCAATGGGTCTATAAATAGATCCCAGACTTAAACAATAACTTAGACTCTTAATTTAGGATAATTATCCACACAGCTCAAGACTCTAACTGGCCTTTACATGCAAACACTCCATTCACTTAACTAACTGTTCATGCAACGAACAATTCTGGAACACACAGGCGACCGATGTCGGTCCTTGCTTGCCTGGTTTTGCCGACATCGACCGACTCCCTACCGATGCCAGTTGCCTTCTACACTAATCATGACCGACGTCAGTCATACGGCTGATGCCAGTTCTTCTAGATCTTCAATAACCACTCCATGCCTGCAACAAGTTGAAGATTTTAGCTCCACACCCTAACATGGTTGACATGCAATAAATAATTCTATTAAGTAGGCCTTATAGTCTCTAATACCCTTATGTTTATCAAATTTTGGTGATTCATACCCTATAGGAAATGGTATCTATAGATACTCCATGTTAAATGGGTATGAACACATGCCATATAAATTTAATTTCTTGGTCTACTTACCTTATTGAATGGTGGAAATTGCATCCTTCACTTATTGTAGTTCTTATGCTGAGAAACTAGATGGAACATATGGTTGATGCTATGGCTGGGTGGATAAAGGTGGATTACCTTGATCGGGGTATAATAGAGGTATGTTTTTTTTTATCAAATGTTGGTTTGATGAGTGAACTAATTAAGAATATGCATCCATGGAGTGGGATGCATTTGTTGATATTTCACACATTTTTGTGTCATATTCTAGTTTAGATTTGGTATATGGCCCTAATTTTAAGGGAATTATGGATATGATGGAAGAATATGGATTTGGGTAAAGTACTATGCCTACTGAGGTTGATTAGGGACTTGCTATTGACTATTCAAACCAAGTTGAATAAGGGGAACTTGTTGTGGAGCAAGGCCCTATCATTATATCTATGACACATACTAAATGAAAGGTAATTACTATGTAATTGGTACTTATTAAACAATATTAACTCTTGGTTGCATGAACACTTGTTATGAATTAGACATGTGTAAGGTGTTTGGTATACATCTTTAACCAATAGACATATGTTTTTTATTAGATAATGTTTATTATTGTAAAGATATGTTGGTATGTAACTATTGAGGTTTGCTTATCACTACTTATTGAGGTGGAACATTTGTTGGCCCCTGTTTAGGTGGCATAATATTATTCCTCTATTGTGATGGAATATTAGACTCTACCTATTATTGTGGAATGTTAGTAATCACCTATTGAGGTAGACTAAATATCATAACTTATTATTGAATAAAGTCATTAGTCAATGTTTGATTACTTAATCCTTGTGGCTTCATGCTAGAAGAAGTAGCTGATTGAGGATTAGAAGTAACTTGTTGTGGTTGGGATGTAGGAGTTCCTTACTCTTACTATTGTGAACCACTCATGGTATTAACTAAAGGAACTTATTGTTATAGACTATTTGGGGGTTGTTAAACCACTTTATCATGAATTAGAAGACACTTGTGTGTTATCCACTATGTTTGGCACATTATGCTTCATAGAAGTAGTCACTTCTTTAATAGATGGAACATTTTGCATGTCACTGACTGAATTATTTTATGAAAATGGTTTTATACCTAGATTATATTAGCCTATAAATTCAATTAATACTCCTATTTAAAGAGCTATCTCTATGAGTGGAGAGTTTGACATGGCCATGGTATTAAAATTATGTGCTAAATTCAAATAGGTTTGATATGCTTGTTGCATTTGTATAAAGTGGTCCTTTATGAGACCCTTTCCTTTGAAAAACATATCTGGGTCTTGATATGACATTAACACAAGCACTTTAGGATTGTTAGTAGAAGCCTATTCAATGGTTTGGTTATAAGGCATATTTAAAGGCACTCTAACTAAACTAGGCAAATTTTCATGGGGGAAGTCTACTGGAAACTTGGCCCCTAATTTCATGGATCTAACTAAAATCTCATCCTTATTTTCAAGCAGGTGATGATAAAAAAAATAAGGATCATATGTTGAGGGTATAGTGACATAATATGGTTGTTGTTGAGCTTCTTCTACAATTGATGGTATGATAGCAAGGTACTACACAGTTTCTTCTTGCTCTTGCCTTGAATATGAAGGTGTGTTAAACATATAATGGGCTTATAGATCTTGAATTTATACCCTAGATTTATCAGTGTAAGGAAGATAAGGATCGATCTCAAAAACTACATCATCACTGTAGGGCTCTTCAATAAAGCCATCATTCATGACCATGTTATCGTAACCTAGATTGTACATGGCTCCACTACGAGTGTAATAAGACATATCCAAATGAATGAATAATGTTATAAAAAATTAGGCCTAGAGTTCTACAAACTCTTAAAAAATAAGGTCTAACTGATGAATGATTCAAACTTGGTCTAACTTGGTATAAGAAAGGGAGTTTTATTTACAAAATTACCTAATGATAAATTTTGTCTAAAATAGTCTAACATTAAATGTCTTACACAAATGGTTAAGTGGATGAAATAAAAATAAACTCCAAATTTAGGTAAAAAGTGTTTCAAACAAAGTTAAACTAAATGAAAAAAGTTAATTCTTTTGAAAACAAGGAAAAAAAGCTAGTCTCAAAATAACTAGGTTTAAGATCAAACTGAAAAGATGCTAGGACTCTTGGAAACATGACACAAGAGATAGAATTGAAAAAAAGGAAACATTTCTAGGAATTTTGGAAACAAGGCACAAAAACTAGACTTTTAAAATAGGTCTAAAAGGTAAGAGATTAGGATAACAAATTCAAAACACTTTGACTCAAACCAGGCATTTAGATTTAAGCATAAAATTGATCATTTGGCAAAAGACATTGAACCTTACGCATATCGAAGATAAACCACTTCCCAAAATTTAGGTACAAAAAGAGTCTTTAAATAAATCAAGGAATTGGTTTATGTTACATAATCCAAAAGTGAAAGATAAATGTCTAGGACAAAATTACATGAAGCACATGCATAAACAATTCAATGTTTATATTTTAACTTGTCAAGATAATTTACAAACTTGATTTAAAAGGCTAGTTTCCTTGAATAGATAATAATATAGAAAATAAAGAACAACCTAACGAGATGAGGTATAGATAAAGAAGGCACACATGGTTTTGAAAATGAATTTAGACACAAGGCAACAAGTTTTTGAAATAATTTGAGTAGTGTAATGATGTTATCATGCTTTAAAATTATGACAAATGGTTTTATTCAAGACTTATAAGGCACAAAGCTTGGAATGAAATGGATAAAATAATGACATCCCTTTCAAAAAAATGACATACACATAAAATTTTGATAAATGACTAAAGAAAATGTGTGATGTCAAATAGATGGCATAACACCCATTCAAACAAAGGAGTGATGTGCAAATAAGACTCATTTTTAGATGTGGTATAATAAAAAAAATAGTTTCAACATAAGACCATGTAACTAAAAATGAGTGAATAATAAAAACACCTAAGTGTAACATCATAAATCTTGAAATGACAAGGTGGCATCATATTGTCAAATTCCATCTATATATTTTCTCTTGAGAGGTTTTAAGTTGTTAATCCAAAAAGTAAAAGCACATGAAAAGTAGGGTTTTAGGCCCCATTTTCTCTCAAAAGTTTGTATGATGATATGGAAATTTTGGATACTTTCCCTATATTGACAGTATGTTTGTAACAAATGGGGTTGTCTATATAGACACCCAATTTTGACCACAACTAGTTTCTGACTAGACTTTAGACTAATTCCTACCAAACATTACAAATTAAGCCTAAGAATCACTAAACGTCTTAATTTTGGCTACACATCATTCATAAAAGCTCAAAATCATGTTGAGGCATCCCTATTTGGGATATTAGCTTGCACATAATAATAACCTCTCACGAATTCATCTCTAATCACCTTACGACATATCAATTGGTAGTTTGGCCTTTGGACCCATTAAGTGGGGCAATTGATCAATTATCAAAAGAGCTAAAATACTAATAAAATTGATTTATCTAATTAAGCAAGATTAAATGCTTAGTTGAATTATCCATTTTAAATTAATGAATATCTAAAAATGTAAATTCCAAAAATCAAAATATCAAGCATTTTCATCATTGCCTTTATGAGTTGTCAAGTTCTTCCAAAAAATCCTAAAATATCTAATTTGAGTGCCATGCCTAGTAATTGAAAATCATAATTACATGATAAATTTTAACTCAACCAAAATTAGTCTCAACTCACATAGGGCTAGTTTGAACCCATTCTATTTTTAAACTCAACCTTAAATCACCTTAGGTAAGAGTTAATTCTTGAGGCTATAAATACAAGGCCTAATCTAAGAGTATCTCCACTACCATTCCAAAACAAAGTCTTCAAATTTAGATTGATCATTAGCACATCGTAGAGCTCATTAAGATACTTATGGAATATTTTGAATGGGCCTATTTTGAGTCTATATACATAAGTTATTATGTGCTGAATTTCTAGATCAATAGGTAAAAAATGATGTCATAGGTTGATAAATGGCATAATTCTAGCATGCCAAGTGACCCAATCCAGGCATGACATGTGGCATCATGATAGTGTAAAAAATTGGGTTTGGTTTCTTTTTTGTTCTCAATCTTTGATAGTGTATGGTGGGAGTTAAATGGGCCTTGCTATTTGCTGGTTAGGGGCCCTCAGCCAGGGTTGGCACACTTTTTGTGAGGAGGGGTGCCTTGCCACCTTTACTTCATAATGCATTGTATTCTTAGTGGTATTTAAAAAACACTATGTTCTATAACCCTAGGCATGTGGGATATTATTTATTGCATTTTAATATTACAATAAGGTTCCCAATTGAATTACCACCTATCCAATCCCAACATTGCCACATTACTGAGATCAGGAAGATGCATTGAATGTTTGAAATAATGTGATCCTGCTAAGTCAACAATCTAAACTACCAAAGTCAACATAGACTGTCAAATCCTGCCAAGTTGACTCAATTCAAACATCAGTTTATGGATGCCCAAAATTGGTTTGTGAAACATTTCTGACATGGAGACATCGACCATGTTTAGCCTTTTCCAACAAAAGGCATTATCAGTGATGGAAACCATGCAGTTTGAAGTCTATAAAGACCAAAATGCATCTTCACTTGCCAAATGTGGGACTAAAAAGATAGGTGATTGAGATTCAAACCCTACCCACATTGGTAAAATGATCAGGTCTTCATCAACTCGCTTATGGGTTGTAAGGTGTATAAAAACCACTGAACTTCTATTTAAAGTTATGTTTTGGGAAAACTATGTATTATGCGAAGATGTATAGAAAAAATAGAGAGAATCAAGTCTTACGCTATGTATTGTAGCTCAAGACTATTATATGATAGATTTTAGAACTTGGGAAAGGATTTGAATATGTCCTTAATAATTTTTAAACCTCATTTTAAAAATTAATGGAATGGTCCTCACTTGGAGCGGACCCGGAGATGTAGGCTTCCAAAAGCCAAACTCTATTATCAAATCGACTTGGGTTGAATCTATCTTTGTCTCTATTTTTTGATATCTTGGCACATTTATTTTTAGTCATTTGAGTTTTTTTTAAAGTTCTTTTATAATATTAAAAAAATAATAGATCCTTAGAAACAATAGTGTGTGTTAAATTGCAACACATTTAAAAGTTTTGGTTTATGAATCAAGGCCATACCTATTCATTTCTAAGATCTATTGATGTAAAGTTATTATGCCAAAATATATTCAAAGCCTTTGATAGTGTAGTGTTATAATGCTAATTTTAAGAGAGACAAGCCTTGCAAGTAGTGTTACCATGCCAAATTCTTAATCCAAGTAGCCAAGCCAAGGTGCCAAGGAGAGAATAAACAACGACAAATTCATTATCAAAGACTTCTTGATGCACAAACCAAGAAAGCCACTTCAACAAGACATTTGAAAATCCAAGTAAGGTAAAAGAGTATTTTATTTTATGTTTTAGTTGTGTTTTCATAGGCATGTTTGTTACCTAGGCATGTTTGTAGGCTAGAGGTGTTAGGATTTTAGTGTGTTACTTTGATTTGTTTTAATAGACTAACACAAGACTAACCTCCCCTCTACCTATTACTTGTTCACATCATGGCATGCCCATTGGGACATGATGCATCCCATATAGACAAGGAGATTGATATTCTAATTTTAGTTTTTCTAATGTATGCATAAAAATATTCAAGTATCAAGTTTTAGCTTTGTTTTTTATGTCATTTTATTTTAAGCAAGTAATAGGTTGTAGGGATCGATTCTAATTTTTTAGATCAATGTTGATTACAATAATCGACCATGATCTCTATATAAAAAATAGAACAAGGTAGGGAACATGGTTAAGAGTGGTTTTAATTGATTTTTCTTGCCTTTATTTTGTGTTAGATGATTTGTATGTTGTTTTTATAACCTAATTATTGTATAATCCATGAAATATTTTAGTTTTAAGCTCATTTATTTATCATTTTTCCATCAAAATGGATTTTTTTTATGTGTTTTATAGGAAACATCGATGATATAATTAATTGATGTCAATTTCTGTAATCGACATCAATCTCCATGGATCAGTTATGATTTGTCTTTGAGATAATAAATTATAAACCTAAGAACTAAATTTAAAATGTTATTTTCTCGCTTGATTTTGGGATTCTAAATAGGCAAACCCTTTAACAGTTTGTAGGTCTTGAGGTGTAAGACCAAAGTTTAAGCATGGTTAAATCTTACACACATTGTATTTGGTATATAAAATGTACTTAGTTATTTTAATTTTTTAGTTGTTTTTAAAGTTTTTTTAATTATCAACAACAATTCTAAGGGGATCAAACTTCATAACATATTTCATTTTTGTGTCATAAAATTAACTCTCACCTTAGTTAAATAGTCATAAGAATTTCATTTTTATGCTTGTTTATTTAGAGTGTTTGTTTAACAAGATGAGTGTCATGTGTATGATCTCCCCTTGTCCCCTTTAGGGAAATTATGTGATAAAAAATTCTCACTATATGCATTTTTTTATTTTGTCCAAAAGAATAGAAGGAAAGTCACTAAAGCCCTCCCCAAAAACTGTATGATTTGGGTGACCCCAAAAAAACCCTAAAGTCCTACTTGTCTTTATTTCATATCTTATGGCTTGTGGGTGGGAGTTCATTTCCTCCCCATGAGTTATTTAGGGAAGCATTGTCCCAAGAATACATATCCCAACATAATTTCACCCCCAATCCATGGTGGGTTATATAAATTGAGGGTGACCCATTGGGATGCTTGTTTTGAGTGGTTAAAACAAGCTTTGATAGTGGTACTTGATGAGCTCAAAATATGGCTCATTTTTGACATGTTATTTCCTTAAATCATCTCTCAAAGGAAATTATCTTATACAAATCATAGATTCTTAGATAGCTATTACATGTTAAATAGATATTTATCTTGTTTATATTAAACCAAAGACTAAACCTTTGCTTTGTCATTAATGTCTAATACATATCATGTTTTAGTGATCTTTGGTGTGAAGAATGCTCAAGAAGAAGACATAGGCAATGTATAGTGAACATTACATTTTGATCTCCATCCAACAGAACTATGGACTTTGCAGGCTTGCTTCTACGGACTTTGCAAGCTTGCTTCTATGGACTCTGTAGGCTTGTTTCTATGAACTCTGCAGGCTTGTTTCTATGGATTCTTTAGGCTTATTTCTACGGATTCTATAGGCTTATTTCTATGGACTCTGTAGGATTATTTCTATGGAATCTTAGGCTTATTTCTATGGATTCTTTAGGGTTATTTCTATGGACTCCGTAGGGCTAATTCTAAGAATTCTGTAAGGACAATGCCATAAACAAGAAGCTGGTGACCAAATAGGATAAGGAAGAACCATTCCATCTGGAATCAAATAAGGAAAATAACCACCTACTATTTTGAAGGACTTAATTTTGATAAATTTGTATGTAATCAGATTTTAGGACTATTATAGGATAGGATATATATTTCATCAAAATAATTAGATCTCTTAGAAATCCGATCTCCTATCTTTGGATGAAGGAATCGACCAGGAGTCCTATTCTTTTGCATCCTATTTTGAGTTGATTAGTATAAAGTGTAAGACTTTCAAATATGAAAAGAGAGAGAAGAAATAGAGGATATAGAGAAAATAAAAAATCAAGAATTAGATATTTTAGAAGCATACAGGTTTCAATGAGATTGTAAATATTTCATTTCCATGAATTAATACTTCAAGTTTCCAGCACTAATTAATCTTTGTTCTTGAGTCTGAGAGGAGCAAGGGCCCAATCTCCTTGGAACCAAGAATTGTGTACGCTATTTATGTTCTATTTTATTAGTTAGAATCTTGTTACTATTTGCATTTATTTATAAAAACATCAAAAAAATTTCATAGTTTAAAAAGAGTATTTTCTTATTTCATTTCTTTTCTACGCAAAGTATGTTTTCTTTTACAGCAGAAGTGTGAATTTACTTTCCCTGTAAACGTAAATAGTAGTGTGATCTTTTACTTCTAGAAAAAGAGTGGATTGATTAAATTTATTTATTTAGCAAAAGTGTGAATCAAGTAGTTTAGTCAAAGTTAGAATAGGATTAGCAAACACCCATAAGCAGACTTCTAGATCTAATAGCCCATACCTTATTGTAGATAGCTTTGGACACCAACCCTGGTTGATAAGACACCAATTGAATATTGGTTAAATGTGGAGTTAGATGACACTCATCATTTTTGGTGCCATTTTTGAGGAACACAAGGTGTTAGTAAGGTAATAATTATTGATCTAGAGTAAATTTTTTTTCATAAAAATCATAAAAATCCCAAAACAATTAATAAATTGATGTACCATCCTAGAGATTCTAAAGGATGATTTATTCCAAAGTTTCCACCAAGAACAAAAGTGGACACTCCTTCAACATCTCTGAGTAGTGAACCAGAAGATACAAGTGAAACCTATTTGCAAGATTCCTCTAAAATTGGGATAGGAACCAGGCCATTGCCACACGCAAACCCCGTAGGACAAATTCCTCAAGATCAATCTCTTATAGGAAGACATCATTTAGAGATTGCCAAAGACTTAGAAGAAGTATTTCAAAAATCCATATTTGAATAAAATTTTGAGAACTTGGAATAACCTATAACTGAGACCATAAACATTCAATGGGAAGATCATCCTAGCTTTGAAATATCATCAGAAGAAGAAATGGCTCTCCAACAAAATCAATAATTCACATAACTAGGAAGGACTTTTTCCTTTCATATTGTTGTAGACCCTAATGATCAAAACCCCATGAAAAATATTTCACCAACTAATTTACCAAATTTCTAGGGATGATCTACAAAAGATCCTAATCAATTATTGTTTGAGTTTAAGGTGCTATGTCAAACTTATGATTACACAACTGATAGCTAGAAATTAAAACTATTTCTCTCTACACTTAAAGATGTAGCTATGAGATGGTTTATGGGTTTACCTGGAAATTCTATTAGAACATGGGATGACATGGAAATAGAATTCTTGAATAAATACTAACATTAATGCCAAGTGTGAGAAAGAAAAGAGGATTTCTTCAAAATCAAATAGAATGAGGATGAGTCTTTAGAGGATTATTTGGATAGATTCATGTTCACTCATAAAATAAGCAATTATCCACTCACTGAAGATGTTCAAAAATTAGTTTTCTTGAAAGGATTGGATGAAGACACTAGAAATTCCTTAAATTTGATGGGTGGAGGAGATATAAATAAATTGGCTTTTGATCAGATTTCTGAGCTTTGTACCAATTACTCTCAAACAAAACCTAGAAATAGGAAAGTTGGGGAAATCTAATGAAGTGTGTAAATTAATGGAAGAATATGCTAATCTCAAAACATATATTCTGGTTACACTAAACAATACTTTGGATAGCCTTCAAGCTAAGGCAAATGCAATAGAGCCTTTAACAATCTACTATCCTAAGTGTAGATAGAAACATGCCCTTAGAGACTACCCCTAGATAGAACCAATATTTCATCATGTGGGATCTGTGATGCACTAGATCATGATACCAAATATTGTACCCTTCTGTCTATTTTAAAGAATAAAATGAAAACCCAAGTCTAGTCCACTAAAGAAGTAAATTATATTCAGAGACAAAACTTTACCCCATAAAACTAGTCTCAGGGGCATTTTAATGCAAAAATTATAGTTAATCCATGGATGGTACCATGGAATGTTTTAGTTCCTTCACCATTTTGGAATCAACCCCAAATTCCATCAATTCAAAATCCATGGGCAGGACAAGATTGGATGCCAACATCTCCATGGATGGTGCCACAACAACAATGGGCACCACAACAGCATTGGATGCCACAACCATATCAATAATAAAATCAATAGTGGAACCCACATTCACAATTCACCCAACCAAGAAGACCACTTCAACATCAAACCATTATGCCACCCCTAGTTATTTAGCAACAAGGACAAATCAATCAGCCCTCAATGCCTGCAAAACCAATAACAAATCTGAAAAATAAATAAGTAGCACCTATTTATGTTAATGAACAGGAAGAAACAATAAATGTTGGAGCTATTGAGTATTCAGACATACATTTGAGATCAAAAAAAACTATACAAAAACCTCCAGTACTTATTTCTAAGGATGAAAATGAAAAGATAGAATCATCTCAATTAGGCATTGGAGAAATTGAAATGAGCCCTGAAGTAAATAAAGGATACACTACTACACCAGTAGTTCCTTTTCCTGCAAGATTAAGAGAAATTGATATTAAACCAGACTCAAACTTGGTCCATGAGTTGTAAAAGATCAATATTGAGGTACGCCTTCTACAAGCTATTAGGGATATACCTAAATTAAATAAGATCATCAAAAACCTTTGTGTCAAAACACCTGGGAGGAAAGCAAAATATTTAGGAACCATTCATGTTATGGAAAATTTGCTAATTTATTAGCTGGAAAACTATTAGTTCTAAAATATGCAAATTCGGGAAGCCCAGTGATCACAATTACAATCGAAGGGAAAGAAATTCCTAACGTCTTGGTAGTTTTGGGAGAAACAATCAATGTCATGACAACTAATACTCTCTATGCATTATCTCTTATGAAAATGCAACCCACAACTACCATTCTTCAAATGGTGGACCAGTCGGTGATGAAACCAGAGGGAACTATAGAAGATGTTGAAGTATTAATAGAATCTTGGGAATATCCAATATATTTCATGGTCTTGCAACACAAAATAAAGAATCTAGGATATCCTATAATCCTAGGTAGACCATGGTTGGCTACTATAGCAGCATTGATCGATTGCAACTTAGGAGACATGACCATTTCCAATGGGTTAAAATTAAAATGCATCTCCTTGTATCCTCCTGCAAAACCATCAGAAAATTGCATACAAGAACTTTGGGTGGATGAATTGGACAACACATTAAACAACATTTCCTCCTTAGCCATGATCACAGTTAAAAAACACTTAGAAGAATTGAATGGAGACCTATACCCAATATCTACGGACTCTGGTAGTCTAGAATCTATGGATTTTGCCAGTCTAGAAACTATGAACTATGCTAGTCTTGAAACTATGGACTACCTTAGTTTAAGATTCTTGGGTCAGTTGTAAAATTTTGAAACCTCCACTTCAACTTTTGCTACTACTTCTTCATCATATGATCATAGATTGATTCAAGAAAGTGTGTGGAAATTGATAGAACAACAACAAACTCATTTTTTAGATGCATTTCATTATTCCTTAGCCAGACTGATTCCTCCTAGAAAAGAGTTTATTGATAATGTAACTATGTTTCATAAGCTAATTCCTCATCCATGTCCTTTAAACTCATTAATTAGTGATTTTAAGCAAATAGAATCCAACTATCTAGGTATAAAACCAATCATGGTATTACTTGGAAATTTTTTGACCATCAATAGTTGGTTGACAAATGAAGAGGAAGATCAAATTTTTTAAGTATTGGAAAGACATACCAAGGCTTTTGCTTGGGATTATACGGACATGAAAGGAATTCACCCTAGCATATGCACTCATCACATTTACATAGAATCTATCAAACCAGTCAGACAACCACAAAGAAGAATAAACTCAACATTAAAGGAAATAGTCAAAATAGTATAGCACAACAAATTCTAAATTTTCCTGCACAAGAAACCCCAAATGTACCATAGGAACACTCATCTCCACCTACCACATTAGTTGAGAAAACAACACCAAGAAAAAAATCTCAGACTGTAGTCTCCACAGAAATGCCTTCTTCTTCTTCATCTCAGACTGTAGTCTCCACAAAAATGCCTTCTTCTTCAAAAAGAATCACAAGGTCTCAAAACCCTGACATTTTAAGGTCCCCACAAGAACCTCATGAGTCTATAGTACAACTAGTTCCTTTGATAGGAAGAATAAAATTGAGACGAAAGGTCACTAGAAAACTTAAGACGACCAAGGGTTTGGTGGTTGAGAAGGAAAATCAACCAAGTGTAGCTCAAAGAGTAACTAAAAGAAGGAGAAGGCTTATTTTAATAGAAGAAGATGAACACAAAGCTACAAATATTTTAGATAGTCTTAAAATGGTGTCTCATTGACCCATACATCAAAATATTCTTACACCTATAGATATTGAATAAATTCCTTCTGAAAGGAACTCTCTAATCATAAGGGAGAAGCCAAATCCAAAGGAAGAGCCACACAAGGTAGAAGAATTAAGTATACAGAACAATCACTTGTTCCAATTAAAACTACAATGGATAAAGGGAAAATTGTATGTAATAATGAGAAAGGTGAATCATCAAATTGAAATGATCTTATTATGCAGCTAACTTTGTAGAGTTCTCGAGCTCAAGCTCTTGAACAATAACAAACAACTGACATTGCTGACTTGATCAGTCAATTGCAAAACAAGGATCATCTTAACTCATCTTTGGTGTAGAAATTAGATACAATATTTGTTGATCATGCAAAAAAAAGTCATAGATTAGAGGAAATAATAAAAGAACATGAAGATGAACATATTGGTCTTTGGATATATGTAGAAATTTTGAAGAAGGAAAACAAGAGATTGCAAAATTTGGTAAACTCTTTCAAAGAAACTGCTGTTGCACTTTCTCCTCCTAAGGTATTTATTGACCATGGTTTTCAAACAAGTGATCCATGTATTCCTCCTTTGCAAATACTACATCAAATTGAATAAGAATATTCTGTACTTAAATAGAAAAACAAAGATGCAAATTCTTCAAACAAACTCTTGGAAAATGAAAAGAAATATTTAAAGGCTAAAGTCCAAGAGTTAGAAGAAAATTTGCAGGATGCATGAAAATTAGGAGGAACTCTTTTGGCATGTAGGAATACTTCTCTTATATATAGATTGTTTTTATTTGAACAATTTTATAGATGGTAGCTTCTGCGGATCTCCTATCATCTTCCTAACAAATTTTTTCAACCAACAACATTTTTGGAAATTTTCTATAGTGCTGAACCTTATCAATAGGATTTGCTTTGTGAATTTTATTTGCATGACTTGATTCTAAGAGATCATGAGAACAATAAGTTTTTTATAAATATTCATGTAAGAGAAGTTCAAATGAGAGCATTACATTCTACATTCAAAAATAAAATAGCATGGAAAGGTAGATTTTAGGACTATACAAATCATGCTAAGACTATAGGATTATGTGTCAGACCAGCCTTTCCTATTTCCAGATTAATCAAAAAGAATTTTAACTATGATTTGTTAAATGATGAGGTTAAAACACATTACTTACAGGCTCTATATGATTGTACTATTTCTTTTGATTTGTTTTCAAGATAGAGTTTTGATTTAGTAATGGCTGCAAGTATAAATAGATGGAACCAACTTTCAGTACGTCTTAAAAGGTGAGAAGTCACGTCCCCAAATAACTCAAGATGGAGTATGAGGAGAGCCTCCTTTATTATAGAAATTTTAATAGAGGTAATCAACTCTGGGGGAGAACAAAAATGGATTGGTATGAGATATAGACTCCCTTTGCTGATCATACCTATTCTAGGATGGTAGAGTTAGGCTTCACAATCAGAAGATCAATTCAGTATATGGAAATAAATTATTCAAACACATCAGGGATTTACCAACAATTTAGATAGACACAATATATGAGTTTGATGAATATGATTTGAGTCAGAGTGTAGAAAGTAGAAGCCAGAGCTATGAATGCCAATATATGTTTGCAATGGGACTTGCTAAAGGTAAAGCTTGGGGGAAATGATGAGCTCAAAATATGGCTTATTATTGACATGTTATTTCCTTTAAATCATTTCTCAAAGGATATTATCTTATACAAATCATAGATTCTTAGATAGTTATTACATGGAAAATAGATATTTGTCTTGTTTATATTAAACTAAAGACTAAACCTTTACTTTGTCATTAATGTCTAATACATAGCATGTTTTAGTGATCTTAGGTGTGAAGAATGCTCAGGAATAAGAAACAAGTGATGTATAGTGAAAATTCCATTTTGATCTCCATATAGCAGAACTATAGACTCTGCAGGCTTGCTTCTATGGACTCTGCATGCTTGCTTCTACAGATTCTGCAGGATTATTTCTACAGACTCTACAAGCTTATTTCTACAGACATTACAGGCTTGTTTCTACAAACTCTGTAGGCTTGTTTCTATGGACTCCACAAGATTATTTATATGAACTTCATAAGCTCATTTCTACAAACTCTGCAAAGGTCAATTCTGAGAATTTTGTAAGGACAACACCACAAACAGGAATTTGGTGACCAGATAGGATAAGGAAGAACCATTCCAGCTGAAATTAAATAAAGAAAATAATTTCCTACTATTTTGAAGGACTTGCTTTTGATAAATTTGTATGTAATCAAATTTTATAACTATTATAGGATAGGATATTTATTTCATCAAAATAATTAAATCTCTTGGAAATCTAATCTCCTATCTTTGGATGAAGGGATCGACCAGGAGTCCTATTCTTTTGCATCCTATTTTGAGTTGATTAGTATAAAGTGTAAGACTTTTGACTATGAAAAGAGAGAGAATAAATAGAGGATATAGAGAACATATAAAATCAAGAATTAGATATTTTAGAAGCATACAGGTTTCAATGAGATTGTAAATATTTCATTTTCATGAATTAATACTTCAAGTTTTCAGCACTAATTAATCTTTGTTCTTGAGTCTGAGAGGAGCAAGGGCCCACTCTCCTTGGAACTAGGAACTATGTACGCTATTTATGTTCTATTTTATTAGTTAGAATCTTGTTACTATTTGCATTTATTAATTAAAATGTAGGGGTAACTTGGACATACACTACACTGAGAAATTGATGGATGTAGTGGTTGTGAAAAGGAAAAGACCTTTTCATAACAAGATAGTTGACATAGATCCAAATGACATGATTGTGCCCTAGTTGTTTCCAAACATACAAGACCATTTAGAAATAAACAAAAATCGATAGTTTAGATAACCCCACATACTACAGACATACTATTGATGTAGGGTGAGTAGCCAAAAGTTCTATGTTATCATACAAACTCTTGAGAGAAGAGGGGGCCTAAAAACCCTAATTGTCCTATAATTTTAACTTTTGGATTAACATCTTAAAATCCTCTTAAGAGTAAGTATATAGGGGGAATTATATAGTGTAATGCAACCTTGTCATTTTTAGGATTTAGGACATTACAATTAGGTTATTTTGTCATTTTATCCTTTTTACTTACATGGTCTTGAGTCAAAGCTCTTTATTTGTCATACCACATCTAAAATGAGTCTTATTTACACATCACTCCTTTGTTTTAAGAGGTATTATGCCATCCATTTTACACCACACTTTTGACATACAAGATTATAAAACCTTTTCATATGTGAGTCACTTGATTGAAAGAGGCATCATTATGATGCCCATTTCATTTCAAGTTTTGTGTCTTAAAGTCTTGAAATAAACCATTTGTCATACTTTAGAGCATTATAAAATCATTATTCTACTTGAATAGTTTCAAAGACTTGTTGAATTTTGTATAAAATTCTAATTTTGAAATCAAAACCATGTGTGCCTTTTGGATTTATGCCTAGTACCATCATGCTATCTAGTTCATTGCCTATTTTTAGAAGCCTAGTCTTCTAAAATAAGTTTTAAATTCACATTGACAAGTTCACACCTAAAAATTTATTGGTTTTTGCTTAGGCATCGATTAATTTTGGCCTAGACATTTACCTTTCACTTTTGGGTTGTGTAAGTTAGGTTAATTTGTTACTCCATTTAAAGACTATTCTTTGTGTATAAATTTAGGGGAGCATTTTATCTTCCCTATACCTAAAATTCAATGTCTTTTTCCAAATGATCAAGTGTGTGTTTAAATCTAAATACCTAGTTTATGTCAAAGTGTTTCAATTTTTTTAGATTAAATCTCTTGCCTCTAAGACCTGGTTTGTTTAAAAGTCTAGCTTTTATGCCTTATTTCCAAAAGACCTAACAAATACCTATTTTGATCTTAGATTTTGTGACTCATTTTACAAAAGTCCTAGAACCTTCATTTATTTAGACCTATTTAAAACACTTTATACTTAAGTTTGGCATTCCAATTTATATCTTCCACTTGACCCATTTTTATAATACATTTGATGTTATCTTATTTTAACCCAAGTTTTAACATAAACATTTTTAGAGATTCTGCTCCACTTTTAGACCAAGTTAGACAAAGTTTGAACCATTCATCTTTTTGACCTTAGTTTTTAGAGTTTGTATAACTCTAGGCCTTATTTCATGAAACATTCATCATTGATTTAGATATGCCCCATTACACTGATAGTGGAGGCATGTATAATCTAGGTTACAATAATTGGTCACACAAGATGACTTTGTTTAAAACCACTAGGGTGATGATTTAGTTTTTGAGATAGATTAATTACTCCTTACACTACTCAATATAGATTAAAAAATGCAAGATCCCTTAGCCCATTATTTGGTTAACACATCTCCATACTCAAAGTAGGACTAAGAGTAAATTGTGTAGTACCTTGCTAACATAACATTAGTTGTAGAACAAGTTCAACAAAAAATATATTACATTATTATGAAATCAACATATGATCCTTATTTTTTGATCATCACTTTTTTTAAAACAAGGAAAAAGTTTTAGTTATATCCATAGAGGTATGGGCCAAGTTTTTAGCAAACGTCCCCATGAGAATTTGCCAAGTCTAGTTAGAGTGCGTCTCAACATACCTTATAATCAAACCATTGAACAAACCTCTACTAGAAATACTTAAGAACTCATATTAATGTCATATCAAAACCAAAATATTCTTTTCATAGGAAAGGGCCTCATATAGGACCAATTTATCCAAATGCAACAAGCATATCAAACCTATTTAAATCTAGTACACAATTTTAATAACATGGCCATGTCAAGGACTTCACTCATCAATTTAGCTCCTTAAAATGGGGTATTAATTGAGTTAATAGGTCAAGAAAATTTAGGTATATACCTATTTATGTAAATCTCTTTAGTTGGTGACATATTCAACATCTTAACTATTGAAGAAGTGTCTACTACTTCTACGTAGAACAATGTGCTAAACATAGTGGATAACACACAAGTATCCTCCAATCCAGGCCAAAGTGTTTTAAATAAACAAAAAATAAGTATAAAATAAGTTCATTTAGTTAATACCAATTTTTTTTCAAAATATTAGTGGGAAGGAATTCTTACATCCCAACCAAAATAAACTACCTTTACTCCTCAACCAGCTACTTCATCAAGCATACAATCACAAGGATTAAGTAATCAAGTGTAGACTAGGGATTTGCCTTAATAAAACATGATGAATGATACTAAACATCAATATGTGATGAATAACATTAAAAAATAATAAATATAATCTAATTTACCATCATAACAGAGGCCAATCACTTTGCCACCTCAATAGGGGCAATAAATGTTCCACCTCATCAGGTAGTGACAAGTATACCTCAACAGTCCCAGACCAATATACCTTTACAATCACAAACATTGTTTAGTCAAAATTGTATGTCCATTAGTCAAAGAAAAATTCCAAAAACCCTACAAACCTATACTTCATAATAGGTGTTCGTGCAATAATGAGGTATCACTATCCCACAAGTACCAATTAGGCAACAATTGCATTTTATTCAAAATGTGCCAAAGATCCAATGGTAGGGCCTTGGTTCAAAATAAGTTCCCCTTATTTAGCTAGGTTTTAATAGTCAATAAGAAGTCCCTAATCAACCTCAATAGGCACAGTACTTTACATAGAGCCATATCCTTCCATTACACCCATAATTCCCTTAAAATTAGGTGCATCTACAAAATCTAAACTATAATATTACACCACAACATATGTAAATTAAACAACCACATCCCAATATGTGGATTCATATTAACGGTTTTTTCCTTCATCAAACAAATATTCCACAATAAACCATTCCTCCATTAAACCTTGATCAAGGTAATCTACCTTTGACCATCGAACCTCCACCTTAGGCAAATGTTCCATCCATTTTCTTGGTGTAAGAGCTATATAAAATGAAGGATTCAATTGCCACCATTAAAGTAGGGAAATAAACCAAAATTTCATGTTAGATAATGTGTGTTCATACCCATTCAACATGGAGTATTTATAAATACCATTTTGTTTAGGGTACGAACCACCAAAATTTGATAAATACAAGGGTAAAAGAGACCCTAAGGCCCATTTGATAGAATTATTTATTGCTTGACAACTAGTGGATTACAATGACATTTATTTATTACTCTTATTTCTTCAAATTCTAGTAGGATATGCTTTAGAGGGGTTCTTAAAATTGCTAAAGAATTTTGTATCTAATTTCGACAACCTCTCAGATAAATTTGTGTAACATTTATCCTACTATCTCAAACATGAGATTTTATTTGTAAATTTTAATTAGGCCAAACAAAAGGTTGGTGAAAGTTTCAAAATATATCTATATATATGGAGATCACTTGATATTTATTTCACCTATAGCTTACCAGATAAATAATTGGCCATTATGTTTACCAAAAAATTACACATTGAGATATCCTATCATCTAGAGCTTCGATGTGCACATAATTTTAAAGAGATCATTACAAATGTTTAATAATTGAAAAAAATATTATTAACAAAGGTATTATCAAGCTCACCTCTTTGCATCAAAACCAAAACCAACACTAGAGCACACACCAAAATAAAAACCAAAACCAAGTCCAAGTGCAAGCGTTGGTACCAGCATAGGCAACTTAACTAATCATAACAAAAATGTTATTAGAAATGGAGTAATTGAATCATGTCATGTAAAAATGGAAAAAACATCATATACTTAACCAATACCTCAAATGCAACTTACTCCTCATCAATAACCCATTCTGCAAGTATAACCTTCATAGCAACCTGGACTAGCTCAATAAATGTAACAACCATTACCTTCTCAAACCCCTCTTCCAAGAATAAATGCTCCTATGCATCAAGTATTTAGTTATCTTGGATATCATATTGAATCCATGTTTCACAAGTTAGCCATAGCTAACATGATTAGCTGGCCAATTTTGAAGCATTACCCTAAGGGTATTCCTTATTCAAACTGATATAGAGAGAATGAGTTCTATGAATACCATCATGTTCATGGACATAATTTATGTCATTGTGTGAAAATAAAACACCTCATTAAATATATGCTAGAAAATGAGGAGATTATATTGGATAATAGAGCATAAACATCCAATCAAAACTTGGGTATATACCAAAACCATTTTATGCAACATAATAATAACAATCAAGAACAACAATAACAAAGTCCAGAATAACAACAACAACAATATCAACAGCCATGACAATAATAAAAATATCATTAAAAACAAAAATAATGACAGTCAAATGAGAGGAACTAAGGCCAAAATGATTCTAATACCCAATAGACTTACCATGTAGTTGTACATGACTACACCAAATTTGTAGGTCACATTGTGGGAGGTCAAATTTACACCATCACCATTAATCCTAGACCAAGTTCTAACAAAACAAGATCATTGCCAAATAATTCCAATCAATCCTCTTATGCTAGTAATCCTTCCTTGACCTGGGATCATAAATAGGTGCACTAACAACTAAGTATCACTACTTTGAGACCTTATATTGATAACTTATCATCACCCCATGACTAAAAATAAGTGCACCAGCAACCAAAACTTATTCTATTTAGCCCCCCTTACCATCATTTTGTAGAAATAATGATCTTATATCTAATATCAATTATGCAATCACAACTCAATGATCAATGATTACCATTCCCAACTCGTAATCCCCTACCAATGAATCCATTCAACCCACTATCCTAGCTAATAACAAGCCATATACCACTGTTAAGAAAAAGAAATTTGACATTATGGAATAACTTCAAAATATGCCCACACAAATATCCATTTTAGATTGTTTATGTATGTCTAAAATTCATAAGAACATCTTAACATAGTTCCTAGGTGAGTCCTAAGTTCCAAATGGCATAACCCTAAACAAATTATAAGATATGGTTGGACATCTAACCCCAAGCTAATAATTGGCCTTCGACCAAAGTGATATGTCATCCCTTAGCCCGCTTCATAATAATGCATTATACATTGAAGTTGTCATCATGTGGTACAAAGTCAAATGTATCCTCATAGATAATGGATTGGGCCTAAATATTATGTCTCTAAATATCATCAAGCATCTTTGATATACAATAGCCAATCTATAGCTAAAAACAATCACTATCTAAGCCTATGATAATGAAGAGCAGGAATCACAAGGTACCATAAGCTTGCTAGTTATCATTGGTCCCTTGACCCATGATACACTTTGCCATGTGTTAGACCTAAATTTGTCTTAAAATTTGTTCTTAGGTATAACTTGGATACACAAGATTCATGTGATCCCTTCAACATTACACCAGTGTCTCAATATTTCACATTTAGGTATGGAGGTCACTATCAATAAAGATTTATAACTGTAGTCATATAAAATGTGAAAATTAGTAAATTGAGTGTGGCTAATGACACCCAACCCATATGTCCCTCTTGCTTACTTTCATGACCTTCTAGGCATGTTTTCACTAATTCCCAGTCATCTGTAGCCTTCCAAACTTCATCCTTGCTCATCCAAGCTACTCTTTCTAGGACAAATCAATCCCCCAGGTCCCATCTTCTAAGGATAATAGTACCATACTTAGAATTTAGCACTAGTGCCACTCCTATCCACTTCTGGTTCTCCTATCCAAATACATTTTTGGCCCTAATGGTTAGTTTATTTTGGTTCCACATCCTTCTCCTTGTCAACCAAATGTGGGCACAGTCAACCCATGACCAATAGATCTCAATAAAAGCCCATTCAAAGATCATTTGGAAGGGGTTGGAAAGTATCACTAAGCAAGAAATAATACAAGAAAGACTACTCAATAAATATTCCTTATTATCTGCATACAACCACCTAATATAATTACAAGCTTATTCAAATCCTTACACTAGTCCCTAGCCACCTCAAGCACATCTAGTTTAGCATTCTGCATATTCATACATTCTATTTCACAAATCACATAAGTGGGAGAACTATATATGGCTTGACCCCTCTTTAGAGTATTGGTATGTAGGTAGTGTGCCCACACAAGGGGTGTGGATACACATGTAGTGAATGTTAAACATACTAACCCCCATCTTGCTCAAAATTAGTCAAAGAAAATTGGAGTATAGGGGTTGAAGAGAAAATCTAATCTACAAGGAGATCTATAGACTTTTGGTTGCCAAAACTTCATAGACAAGATCATACAGACATAACAAACAAAACCTAAAAATCTCAAATCCTCAAGATAATAGTAATACAAGTGGACTATAGTGTTGGTGCCACTCCTATCCACTTTCAATGCTCCTATCTAATCATAAAATGAAGGTTACATCCTATTTTATGATAGTTTCCTAGTCTTGCCTAGTGAATATCAAACCTTGTCTCAATCATATCAGTTAGTTTCTAGCTAAGTCTTCTTTTCCATATCTCATTACTATTTTTAGAAAGATCAAAATTGCAATTTAATTTACATAAATTAGCAGCTTAATTATTATATATTTATTTATTGATTTTAATACTCAAACCCTTTAACTAAATTAGGAATAATACACAAATATACCCAAAAAGGTTAAATCATTTGGTGAACCCAACTTACTTCATTTGTGCATAAAAACCCTAAAAACCTTAGGGCAAATTTCCTATTAATTTCTCCTATTTTTTATAATTTTTACCTACATAATAAAATTAAAAATTAGCATTAAATTTTAAAATTCTATTGTAATTTTAAAATAATTTTCTTTCAAACCCTAGTTGCCCATACTAGGTCCTGGTATTTTCCCAGTAATTTTTTGATATCTTTTTTGATTTTTTACTAGCATATTAAAATCATAAATTCACTTCAAATTTGAAAATTCAATATTAATTTTCAAAACCATTTATTTATTAAAAAAAACCCTAGTTGCATCTTCTAGGTCTCTTTAAATCACAAATTTTCCAATAAATTTTTGATTTTTTACTTGCATATCTAACTTAGAAATTCACTTTAAATTTCAAAATTTCATAGTAAATCTCAAAATAATTATTTTTCAAAATGTTAGTTGAATATACTAGATCCCATTACTTCTTGAGGTATCACTTTATATGTTTGTGAGTTTTGTATCCTTTTTATATAATTTCTAGTTAACTATTTTTAGGACTTTTACATTTTCTATATTCAGTACTTTCATTTTCTATCACTTTGTCTATTACAAATTATTGCAAAAAATTCAATCAAAATTCAAATTGTTTTCCTACTTTAACAATGGCCCAATATACCAATTTTGATGAAACTGATAAAAGGAAACTTCAAGAACTCTTAACTAAACACCCTAACATGTAAGATGACATGTTTAAAATAAAACAAGAAGAATAACAAAGAGTGAACAATGGTAAATTTTCCCAAACCATAGATAAATTACTTAAAAATGACAATATAGGGGAAACTATGTCTCAACAACCCCCTATAATATCCCAACCTACATCTATGCCACTAGCTACAAATAGTATATCTTTGTCTCCTAATGTGACAACCCTTATGCAAGAGATAAAACATCTTCAATCCAAGTTTCTACATCTTGAGAAAGGTGCCTTTATACCTGTGCAAGCTTTGGTTTTTTCCCTCTATTGTATACACCATTGGTATGTCACATTTCTTCTACACCCTTATCATAAGGTTTTGTTCAACCCAAGCTTACTCTATATGATGGTAAGGGTGATATAGAGACACATTTGAGAGTTTTTTATGTAGCATGCTTGGACTATGTACCAAATGACTGTCTACTTACCAAGCTATTTCCATGAAGTCTAAAGGATTATGCTTTACAATGGTTCTAAAGTCTACCAAATTAGTCGATCAATGCATTAAATCCTTTAGAAGATAAGTTCTTAGACTATTTCAATATTAACATTGGTGATAAGGTTTCATATGCCCAGCTTACACAATATAAACAAAGGTCAAATGAGCATCGCACATATTATGTTCTTTGATATAATACTATTTTAGTTATGATGACTAGCCCCATAGCTGATCAAGAGTTAAAATATATCTTCAAACAAAGTCTTCTACTAACTTTGCATGAATCAATTATGTTCAAAAGATTCTCTTCCTTCATTGAATTGTGTCACACACTAAAAGAAAGAGAAGTCAAACTAATTTCAATGGGCAAACTCAAGTACACAAGTATATCATAAATAAAAAATAAGAGTAACAAAAAAGTCCCATACAAAGTCAAGGTCAATGATAGAAAAAGTCAAAATTAGTCGATAGTTAATGTGGCTTTTGAGCCCCCTCAGTGAGTGGTTTTATCAACCCCTCCTCGATGAACCTTTACCATTCTACCTATTTTTCTAGCTAGAATTTTATAGCAGTTATTGGAATGTAACATCATATCTCTCCCTCTTATTTAGGAAGTTGACCCAACAAATCCTCTTCCATGAGGATATGATCAACATGCATTTTGTGAGTTTCACAGGGCACTAGGCCATACAAAAAATAGATGCATCAATTTGAGACACAATATACATGATTTGATAGATGCCAATCATATTGATCATGCCACTTCATTTGAGCTTCCTCAGGTAAAGAAAACATAGGATAAATCTTTGAAAATATTCTCAGATACTTTTTCATAACATTTAGGGGTTCACCATGTATATCATGTACATCCACCACCAGATACATATAGGGCACCTTTAGTTGAGATACATCCTTTGAGTAACATGATTTGTGTATACAATTCTAGAGTTCTAGCTAGACCTTCCATCTCCTTCTTAGAGCAAGAGATAGTCAAGGATGATTTAGATTATCATGCACTCTTTATCAGAGCTCACATTCATAATCATCCTATTCATAGTGTCCTCATAGATAATGGATCTAGTGTGAACATGTGCACTATGAAATTATTACAACATTTGGGATATTTAGAGTATGATATTAATTTGATAGAAATATTATTAGTGGATTTAGTGGGCACATATAGAGTTCATTGGGTGAAATTTTACTTCCTCAATAGGTTGGTCCAACACATGTGGTCACACCATTCACTATTATTCCTAGTGTAGGAGTTTTCTATATGTTAATTGGTCGACCATGGATTCAAAAAATTTGAGTAGTACATTCTAAAATTCATAGATGCATGAAATTCATTCACATTAATTAGGTTATTATATTTGGTGGAGTTCCATATGAGTTAGCACTCCCCACTTCAAAGCCATCTTCTACTTTGCAATCACCAATTTTATTTCAACCACTAGTTTAAATTTTTCCACTAGTTTCAGTTCTTCCTCTAGTTTAAATTTAGACATAGTTGAGGCATCCATATTCAACACAAATAGTTCATACACCTCCACAAATTTAGGATTCTAGATAGCTTCTAGCTATAATGTTCACACCCAAGATAGTGTCATTGAGATCTCATGCATCTACTCATAGAACACATGTCTAGAGAGCTTCTCATACTACCAGATGGGTCCCTAATATCCATAAAATGGCATCCACTTCTTAGAGTTACAAGGGGACCCTAGACTTAATTTCTACTTCAAATATTTTAGCGAATTTAAAACATATACAACTTTTAGATCCATAGTCTCAACATTTCCATTATGCTTCATGATCATGCACGATCCCTCTCCTTGATATATGACACCATGATAGGGAGTCTCCCATGAAACTCATCATTTAACATCACTCTTCTCAACCTTACCTATACATAGTCTCCTCATGATTGATTGTACATAGTTGATTTTCAATTTCTTTTACATAATCTTCTTGTGATTAATTGTACATAACTCAAAAATAAAAAAATAAAAAAACAATATAACATTTCAAAATACAAAAACATTCATATATGTCAAAACACCAAAAATATTTTAATTGTATGCATTATCCATGATTTACATTTTTACTACTATGATAGACTTACATTTTATATTATATGATATTATTTGTCAATTTATCTCCATTACCATGATTCACTTGATCTTCTTTAAGTGTGTACAGTGACATCCATCTCCTAGATTGCTTCACTCTACACATTAAGGGGACATCATAATTTTACATTTGAGATATACATCAATATGCATACCCACTAGGGGCATCTTCTATATGACTAAACCATCTAGGTTATGTCATTCCTACACCATACACACTAGATATCATGTTGATGTACATTATTTACTAGGTTACATAGATCACTCTATCGACACTCACTAATATATATCACTTGTGTATTTTTTAGCATATACCTAATATTGTACTAATATGTATTGCATACTTTCACATTTTTGATTTGATTATTTAAATGTGAATGTATTTATACCATTCACATGCTTTATTTTATTTCTTAGCATAGCTAGATATGATTGCATTTTTTAAGTTTTGTTTTATCTCCTGTATGTGCCTTAGGACATTTGACAATGTCCTTTGATTCTATTCATGTGTGTGCCTTAGGACATTTTCTAGTGCCTTATGTTTATACTCTTCTATGTGATTATGGCCCTCATGCAAACCATTTTTTGTTTTAATTTTATGTGTATGTGGCATTTGAACATGAATTATATGTTTACTTTCTATTTTGAGTGACATATGCCTATGTTCCTTGTTTGCTTGGCCCCTTGGCCATTTTTGTATACTTCTTACTTTTTGCCTTGTGTACTTGTTTGTTTGATTCTCATTGATTGAAAAGCCATGATCCACATTATGCATTATCTTTCTATCTTGGATGCCATGATGGACATCATGGTCCATCCCTTCATGACAACTAACAACTAACCAGACTTCCAGTTCTAGTTCAGTACATTTCACATACTATTACATTGTTACATCTATCTAGGCATATTCCTATTGATCTAATAATCTATCAATACAAGCTGTGCTATATATTGAGATATCTTGTCAATTATCATTGTTATATCAGGTATTTTTATAAGATAACACACTTGTAGGGCTCTTTCTTCTATGGTAGTCAATGTAGGGTTTTCATTCCTACCCTTAGAAGAGGGGGCAAAAAACAAGGCTTTTGTCATAAAGATAAGAGATCCTAATGATAAAAAAGAAACATTTAGAACACCTATAATAGCAACCAAACATCAAACCAATCAGAATATACTAGTTAGACAGTGAAAATGTAAAAATAGTTACCAAATTTGGCTTAGGACAATAACACCAAGATTGGACTACAATACCGATGCCACTCCTATCTATTTTTAGTGCTCCTATGTAAACAATAGAAAAACTAGAATTTTTAGAAGCAGGTAAAAAAGTAGGTTCAACTACAGTTTTGCATAGTCAGACTAGTTCAAAATCAATAGTTTTAGTACACTTATACTCAAAGAATCTAGATATAGAGGGAATTATGTGTGGTATGATGGATTTCACTTCCAATTTTAGATACAACAATTAATATAACTTATAGATCAGAATCCATGATCTAGACACCAATGATTGGGGGCAATGTGTGTGGCACATTTGTTTTTTTTCTTTTTGAGTTTAACATTACCCAAACATTCTTAGTAGTTGTGTGCCTTATTCCATCTGAAGGTGGTTGGCATCATTTTGGAGTAGCTGTCATACAAGCCTAACTTCCACATTTTGGAGTGGTTTTCATATAATCCTAGTGCACCAATTTTGGATTGGCTTTCATACAAGCCTAATCTACATCTTTTAAATTGGCCAAGAGTGGCCTAGTTTATAACATACATTTGGATATCCATGTCAACACTGTTAGATCCTAGTACATTCATGGGATTTTGGAGCCATCCCATATGACACACATCCATATTAGTATCAATTCATGGCTTCACTTCATGGAGAAATGATGGATCCAAAGGACTAGCTAGCCTTTGCATTCTTGAACCACCTAATCGAAGGGATTGGACACATAGTCCAATACATATGTAGGATCACATAGCTTCACACTTAGTGGGTGATAATGGAGCCAAAGGGATAGACTTTGCATTATTGAGCCACTTCTATGGAATTGAGCACTTAGCTCCATTCATGATATTACTCTTGTTACAACACACATCCAACATCACTCAACATCACTCAATATCACAACATTGGTCCACATATTTGATGAGGTGTATTATTTATTTTTTCTTTCTCTCTCTCTCTCTCTCTTACCTAGATTTTGTATATTCTTATTTTAGATATAACATATCTAGTAAGAATAGATCTACTCTTTATTTTCTCTTACATATTTTTACTTCATAATGTACTATCTCTATGCACACCCAAGATCACATAGCTTAATGGGCTTCCCCTTTACAGGTAAGTTTATATATACTTTCTATTTTTCCTTTATCTAAGTATTTTACTTTTTTGCATTATTATAATAAAGGAGGGGAAAATATAATCATATAAAATGTGAAAATTGGTAAATTAAATGTGGCTAATAACACCCAACCCATAGGTCCCTCTTGCTAGTTGTCATGATCCTCATAAGAATATTTTCATTAATTCCCAGTCATCTGTAGCCTTCTGGACTTCATCCTTGCTCACCCAGAATACTCTTTTCAAGACAAATCAATCCCCCTAGGTTCTATCTACTTAGGACAATAGTGCCACACTTAGACTATAACATTGATACCACTCCTATTTGATTTTGGAGCTCCTATCCAAATGCATTTTTGGTCCCAATGGTTAGTTTCTTTTGATTCCCCTTCCTTCTTTTTGTCAGTTTAATGTGAGCACATTTAACCCATGACCAATAAATACATATAAAATCCCATTCAAATATCATTTGGAAAGGGTTGGAAAATATCACTAAGCAAGAATATAAGTAAGACTACTCAAGAAATCTTACCTATTCTCTACATACAACCAACAAATATACTTACAAGCATATTCAAATCCTTATAGTAGTCCCTAGCCACCTCAAACACATCCAGTTTAGTGTTCTACATATTTACACATTGTGTTGCACAAAGCACATCAAGTAGGAGAACTATATATGGCTTGATCCCTCTTCAGAGTATAGGTATGTAGGTAACATGCCCAAATAAGGGGTGTGGATACATGTTTTGTAAATATTACACTGAATAACCCCCCCTCTTTCTCAAAATTAGTCAAATCACAATGGAATATAGGGTTTGAAGAAAAAATATGCTCTACAGACTTTTGACTATCTAAAATTCACAAATAAGGTCACACAGACATAGAGAACAAAACCCAAAAAGCTCAAATTCTTAGGAAAATAGTGGTAGAGGTGGACTACAACATCGGTGCCACTCCTATCCAATCATAAAATGAAGACCATATCTTAGTTTGAAATAGTGTCCCAGTTCTACCTAGTGAATATTAGACCTTATCTGTACCATATTAGTTAATTTCTAGCTATGTCTTCTTTTCCATCTCTTATTTCTATTTTAAAAAGATAAAAATTACAATCTAATCTAAAAAAATTAGTAGCTTAATTATTGCATATTTATTTACTAATTTTACTACTCAGACCCTTTAACTAAATTAGGAATAATACACCAATATTCCCAAAAAGGTTAAATCAGTAACCTTATAAACATTGTAAACATTTAAAGGTATAGTACAAAAGTTACAACTACCGCTTTGGCCTAGATCTAGTTCCCAAAAATAACAAAGATAAATAAATACTTATTGAGTTACTAGAGGACAATTATATAGACCCATATACCCTTGATTTATCTTCTCATATGCCTCCTCCTAAATTATCTAATCATTTTACCATTTCAACCAATAATCTAGGAGAGTATTTGATCCATGACACATTCCACATAGCTAAGCTTCCATAAAACCCCAATTCCTATGGAATATCTAAGGCCAAACCACCTTGAATAGAATTGAAAAAAAAGGGAAAGTGTAAACTTCATAGTCTACCTCCTCTCATTTTCACATTGGCCGCTAGCCAAGAAGAGGACCCACTTATCCATAATGAATCTTGGTTATACAATGACAAATTAGCTGATTGCTATAAAAATGGAAAATATTTTATCCCTAAAAAGATCATGAAAACCCAAGCCTATGAAGGAGGAGTCCTCGAGCCAAATCAATAGGGAACTCTTGAGCCAATTTATATAACATGGTATAAAGGAATTTATGGTCTTGGATTTAAACCACCTAGGGGTGACCCCACATTGATGGGGGTCATCAATCCCATTCATTTAATAATGTCAATCCAAGGTTGGTGGCCAAAGGTTGTTTGCAATAAGAAAAACATATCTTTGGCAAATGGATCCTTTTATGACACTCTACACTTTCAAAAATTAAAAATCACACTTGTAAAAATCAAAGCACAATTGTATAAAGTAAATCACACTTGTAAAAAGTAAATCATACTTTCATAAATTAAAGCACATTTTTAGAAGGTAAATTTATTAATTAAATGTAAATGACAAATAAATAAAACACCTATAGGTTCACATAAACTAAAAAACAATGTATATAGTAGCAAAGAAATAAAATAATAATTTATGGCAAAGAGGATAAATACAAAATAAAGAAATAAACTTAAATACATTGATCCATCTTCCTTGGAATGAGTGTCCAACTCATTCTTCAGAAGAGGATTTATTTAGAACATAATTTGTAGATGGATTACTCAGAATAATGGAAACAAAAATATCTTCATTGATTTACTTCAAGTGTGGGAGGTTATATTTTATATCTTATGCTTCTGCAACATCTTATTTAAGCTCAACAACCTAGATATCCTATCCTATCTCAATATCCACAAAATATGGAGAGATATGTTTATTCTAAGAATAAAATTTATTATAGCATAATATCAATCTCCAACAAATATGGAGAGAGCTTTTTATTAGAATGAGATTACATAAATTTATATTTGAATAAAATCGATAATGGAAAGTTTATATATAGAAAGGCTTCAAATGGAAAGCATTCTTTGTGATAGCTGGTATAGACCAACCAATCACTAGAATATATTTAGAAATACTTTCCAAACAAGTATGTAGTAGTTTTATTGAATTCTATGTTAGTTCTATTGAAAACTGTAGCAAAGCTACTAAAATCTATAGTAAGCCTGCTAAAATCTATAGATAACCTGTTAAAATCCATAGCTAGCCTATTGAAATCTATAGATGGTCTAATGTAAACCATAGCTACTAATGGAGTCTATAGAAAGCCTAAAGGAGTCTCTGATGTAATCTTTAGATGTTTTAGGAGTCTATATAAATCTTGTAAGAGTTTATGATGTAATATGTAGCTATTATGGAAGTCTATAGCAAGCCTATAGGATTCTATGATGTAATGTATAGTTGCTGTAACTTGACAACATGCTGGATCTATTGTATAAGACTCTGACACTACTCCAACATTATTTTTGAATGGTTACTCTCCATAATCTGAATCATTCTTAGCTTAGTATGAACTATGTATACATTCATTGACATATTGTTCTCAATAATCATTATTAATAGCTAACAAATAGATAAAAATGAATTCTAAAGACAACCATGATATATACTTCCTATTTTTTTCTAAATAAACCATAAATTTAGAGGCTACATTTAGATCCAATTCCTATGCAATAAAAATGATGTTTTTTTGTAGATATAATGAGCCATATTATGGTCTCATCACACATATCTTATTCACATTCCAATGTTAACAACTAGTGATGATGATGCCAACAATGAAGTAGAGTCTGATCACAAAATTTATGAAGACCTTACCAAAACCAACCTATTTGACATCCATTCCATTTGTACCCTTACCCCAGTTATTCAAAATAATTTTCTTCCTTTATATCACCCTCAACATTTATCATGAGACCAACTAGAATCTACAATGCTTGTAGACAAGTTTGAGAATCATGAGGCCATTTGAAATTTTTTAGGCCTAAGAGACAATGTTCTATTAAGAGACCAAAAACTAGGGTTCTCAATCACACTAGATCCTATGGCCTATTTTGGAGAATGGGTGAACGCCCTTAACCAAAAATAAAGAAATAAAACATTTAGGTCCCAAAGTGAAAACCTCTTTGAAGCACTTTTGGACTAGGTTAAAAGTAAAGAGAAAGGTCAATATTATGGTGAAAATCTATTTTAGGTACCATTATATGGGGGTGTTCACCCTTCCTCAGATGCCTCTTAGAAGACCACCAATGATGAACTTGATTTTGGGTCTGAGTTTAGTTCTAAATAATAGCATGCCTTTGATTGAATTATCTAGGAATTTATAATAGTGTTTGGAACATGGCCATCCCTACCATTGGGAGATTCTTATTCATCTTATTTAAGAGAGCTTGAATAACTAGTCTAAATAGAGGAATTTGTAGATGTAAGCCAATTCAAATCATTTCCAACCATTTTGGAGGATGGTTTGACTCTCCTTGTATAAGACATCACAAAAGTCAACATCAAGACTCTAGATGACTCAAAATGGATCAAATTAGGTGCATCATTCACTAAGGAGGAATGTGACATCTTAACAACCCTTTTGAGGAAATTTTTTGACATATTTTCTTGGACCTATTTAGACATGCTAGGTTTGGATCCTACCTTGATTTTACACCACCTTGTTTTGAATCCTAATGCCAAAAATATGAAGTATAAATTATGCAAGATGTATCCTCATATTGATGTATTATTAAATAAAGATTCGGAAAAACTCTTAGAAGAAAGATGCATCTGATTGATTGACCACTTAGAGTATATCTCAAATATTTTGCTAGTTAGTAAGAACCCTGAAGGAATCAAAATCTATACCAATTTTAGAGATATAAATAAGGCCTTCCCCAAAGATGAATTTACTTTGCCAAACATTGACATGATAGTTGACTCCACAACATGGTATTTAATGCTTTCACTTATGGATGGATTTTTAGGATACAACCAAATATAGATTATGCCAGAATACCAACATAAAATAGTGTTCACTACTCCATGGAGAATTTTATATTATTAAAAAATGCCTTTTGGTCTCAAAAATGTTGGGGCCACATACCAAAGAGCCATGACCATCATATTTCATGATATGATGCATGACATTGTTGAAGACTATGTCGATGACATATTGGGTAAATTAAAGACCCATGCCGATCATCTAGCAATACTCTATAGAATATTTAAGAGGCTTCATGAATATAAGATTAGACTCAATACTAAGAAGTGAAATTTTGGTATCACTTTAGGAAAAATCTTAGGCTTCATCATCTCTCATAGAGGCATTAAATTTGATCTTACTAAGGTAGAAGCCATTATAGAGATGCCTCCACCTTCTAATTTGAATTAGCTCTATAGTTTGTAGGGAAAGATCCAATCCATTAGATGCTTCATTTCTCAATTGGTTAACAAATGCCATCCATTTACACACCTAAAGGGATATCTTGCCAATCTACCTATTTTATTACCACCACAGTTAGGAAAGTCAATTCTATTGTATTTATTTGCAACTAACAAAACCATGGGGGCACTTATAGCTCAACATTATGACATTGGAAAAGAACATGTTGTTTACTATTCAAGCCATATACTGGTCATGTATGAACACAAATATATGACTATCAAAAAATCTTGTTTAACTATGGTCTTCACAACATAGAAGTTACAACATTACATGCTTAACAACAAGACCATGGTTATTTGCAAAGTAGATCCACTCAAGTATCTACTATCCAAGGTAGCATTTTAAGGTTTCACAGCTAAATGGATCATGCTTCTGATCAAGTTAGAGATCAAATACATCAAATAGATGTCCATCAAGGGATAAATACTCATATATCAGCTTGTTAAAGCTCCTCTTATAGATATTTAACCCCTTAGTTTTCATTTCCTAGATAATTCCATTATGACCATCATAGTAACACCTTTTGAGGAATAACACTAGAATCTATATTTTGATGGATCATTCACATCACATGAATTGGGGGAAGGCATGTAATTTATTACACCATAGGGGGGATCTTATCCCTAAGTCATTTTATATGAGATTTCCTTATATTAACAATATGGTTGAATACAAAACACTTATTTTAGGTCTTCATCAGGAAGTACATTAGAATATTTAGAATCTAAAGGTTTATGGTGACTCTTAGTTAATCATCAATTAGGTTATAGACCACTTTTAGAACAAAGATGACAAGATGGTGCCATACAAGGCTATGATCAACATTCTCAAATAGTAGATCATTGAATTATAGTTTGAACATATACCTAGGGCCATTAACATAATAATGGATGCTATGGCCACCATCATCTCTTTCATCCAACACATTTACAAGGCAAAAGAATATCAATTCCTCATTAAAAATCTTATAGTGCCTACTCATGAACCTTTAACCATCATAATGATCTATGATATTTTTGTTCCCAACTCTATATGATATTTAGACCTCTTTAATTACTTACATGACCATATCATGCCACTCGACCTATCACATAAATACAAAAATACCTTTACCCACCAAGTTTCATGTTATACCTTACTTGGCCCAACCCTTTATCACCATAGTTTTTATGGAACTCTATTTCATTATTTAAATTTGGTAAAAGCAATATTAGAGTTATGAGAAGTTCATGAAGGAGTATGTGGAGTGCATAGAAATAGGGCCATCCTAGCCAAAAATATCTTATATATCATTTATTATTGGCCAACTCTGGATGTAGATGTAGCTATTTATGTTAAAATGTGAAATATATGTCAAAGGCATGCCAATATAATTCATGCCCTGGATAAAAAAACTAAAAAAAATTCTTACTCCATGACCATTTTCCATATGGGGACTCGATCTCATTTGGAATATTAACCCAACCTCATATGATGGCCATAAACATATCCTTATTGCTACCGAATATTACACTAAGTGGGTTGAATCTATACCCCTCACTTACATGACTGGAAAAAAAATTTCAAATTCATATTCAATAATCTCATCTACTGCTATGTTATCCCATCCAACATTATATCTAATACTGGTGGATATTTTAAAAATAAGGACATCAAAACACTTTATACTGAATTCAACATTAGTCAAAAAATTTCTACTGCATATTACCCTCAAAGTAATGGCAAAGCAAAAGCATCCAAAAAAACCATTGCCAACATCCTTAAAAATATTGTCAATGATTTTGACCATGATTGACACCTCCAAGTCTTCCATGCCCTCTAAGCATAACACACTAATTACCATACTCCAACACAAGCCTCTCTATATTCCATAGTTTATGGTACTGAGGTGATTCTTCCCATTGAGGTTGAGTTACCTTCTTTATGTATGTCTCTAAAACATGTACTAGATGATGAATATCATAGAGTAGCTCACCTAAAAGAGATGGAGTTACTTGATGAGAAATACATGACTAATATCAATAACCTTCAAGCATACCATAATAGACTCCATGGACACCATAACCAGTGGGTCAAACATAAAGAGTTAAAACTTGGGAATATTTTTATTATATAAAACTAAAAGAACACCATGGCCAAGAACAAGAATAAAGGAAAGTTAAAACCCAATTGGATAGGCCCATATTATTGACCAAGTTTGACTTTTAGGTCAAATTGGGGCACCCCTAGTAAAAAAACTTGGTATTTAGAGGTTTTAGGGCGTATAAAATTTGGTGTCATTAAATGTTATATTAGCCTTGGTCATCAATTTTACTAGCCAACATATCCTTTTGAGCCATTTTAGGGGTCAAAATTCAACATTTAATAACTTGTACATATTTCTTAGGAATAGAGAAGTTACCAAATGTGATTTCATGGCCCATGTGTCAAATTAAGTCTTAATAAATTGACATAACTAAAAATTTAAAGGTTGCATAGAAGTAGTTTTTTTTAGAAAGGAGAAGAAAATGACACTTGTACAACCTCTTTGGGAAGTGTGCCACATGGGAAAGGATTATAAAATGCATATTAATATTTACCATGCTCATATACAAGTTTGAAATTATCTATAAGTGCAATTTTAAGGCTAAAACCATTTTTCTCCTTTTTCATCTTTTTTGGCAAGTAGAAGTGACCTACAAGTTTGTAGTTGATACGATCAACATAAAAGGTTTCAATAAAAATGATCTTAGAGGTATATTATACACTTAGTAATATTCCATTTTTTTTTTGGTAGGGTAATGGTGACCTGAGATTTATGAACCATTCCTAAGAAGTTGACCTTTCAAATCTACATGCTAATCTGTGCACCCTATAGGTTTTGCCTTGGTTTGAGAAGATATGTAAAATTAAATTTGTTGGTATTGGTCCCAAATGATTTTGACCTCCTCCTTAGATGATTACCATTATTTGTTTAAATTTTCATGAATTTTTGATATGCTAATCATCTTGAGTTGCAAAAAAAAAACATCATTCTATGTTGCAAGTAGTTTTCCCTCTATTTGTAGAATTTTCATGTTTTTATCCTAATTACAAGGTTGTGATAGGTTAATTGAAATGTATTAAATATATTCTTAGTTTCATCCTCTTTTAGTTTCATCTTTTGAGGCAAAATCTCCATGAGTTGCAATCATATGTAACATTCACACAATTTTGTCATTAATGAACACATACAAGTATCTTATGGATGCATTAACATTGAAGAGAAGGTTTTGACTCTTATTTAATGTGTTTTGAGATGTGAATAATATTTTATAGGTATGGATATGAGTTTATAACTCATTAAAATCTAGATAATACTCATTGGGGACACTTGTATATAATCTGCCTGCATACTTTTTCAAGGTGCACCTATAGGCGACTTGGTAGAGAATTCAAAGATACTTTTGAGGTATTAATGTTGATGTTTAATATCTAATTAAATTACTAATGTGAATAAAACTTTATGGTAGACCTAATTGAATAGAAAGGTTAGAAAATGGAGTCATGGACTGCCTTCTAAGATCAATAGACAAGTTCAGGCCCACTATCTGTAAACTATGAAAATAGAGGCCCATGAACATTTTGAGAATGGCATATGACATGGATACTTGAGGTTTTAATTAATTATAATGATCTTGATTGATATATTCTAGAATAGACAATAACTTGGAAAAGTTAGGGGTCAAAAAGATTAATGGAAGTTAACTTTTATATGGTCCAAAGTTTCCCATTAAAACACTACAACCAGGCAATGATATCTATAGTCAGAGCTCCAAAAGAAACCTTTGTCATACAAAAGTAAAAATTAACCTTTACACCATGTTTGAATAATGAAAAATGATGAGTGTGACATCTATTCTCTAAATGACCATCCAAACAAGATGATAAATGATATAATTTTCCTCAATAAGCACCTTTAGTCCATATATATGGCCTTAGTAAGCACCTATATCTAGGAAAGTAGATAGTGACTCAGTCTAAGTGTTTGATGATGTTTTACTCTATCAAAGTGAATCTAGGTTGATTTAAATTTCAAACATGAACTTTATGACCTAAAATGGATCAAGGGAGGTCTAATTACACCATGTCTAGGCCCAAAAGAGCTCACATCACCTACATGCCTCTAATTCATACAAATATGACCCTATAGGTGGGTTGTAGGGTCACCTTTAGGAATTGGCTTGAAATGTTTTGAAAATGGAATAATTTTCAAGAATGATATGTGAGTGAAGGTATAACATGGGGTTTAAATCTTTAATAAATATCTTAAAATCATCACAACCAGGTTTAAGGAGGAACCTATACCTATAATAGGGTCTAAAAGGCAAAAAAACATGTAGTCAAGAGGTAGGAAACTCAGTCTTATTGATTCAAAAAGAATGGAGAGTGATTGAGGGGTTGTTTAAAGTATTTAAAGGGATATAAAAGGTTTAAAAAGGATAATTTACATATGTTTCACTAATGAAGTTAGCCCATAGGTCCCTTTACCTTAGAAGGTCAACCTCAGTTGATTGTGGTGGGTAGTAAACATGGCAGTAGTAGTACTTGCCATGGAGATAGCACCAAAGTGAAAAAATAGATGAAAAAAACATATAATATTCCATATAAGAGTTAAAAATATTTTATGTGTTTTATCGTACTTAAACAAGGCAATCTACACCTATAAGTATCCTCTCTAAGGAGAAAACACAGTCAATATAGTGGCACTCAGTCCTGACTAGACAATGGTATGAGGAGTATATGTGGAGAGTTGGAGGGGTGATTAAGGACTAGGATACCTTAAATACAATAATTTTGTCATATAATAAATATTTTAATGAATATATGATAGAAATGGAAGCTCTAAACATGGAATATACAATCCAAAGTGAATTTCTTGCACATAGTCCTTGTTTAACAGGATAGTTTTAGATTTTTTGAGGTTTGGGAGGTCAAATAATATTTTCAAGAGCTAAAAATTTGTATATATAACATTAAGTACATTAATAACCTCCTAAAATATCCATTTAATTCTATGGAAATATTGTATTTCCCTCTATTTTATCTCAGACAGAGGGCACTCCTTCATGAACAAATTTGGTAGGTTTTGGAGAATAATAAAGGAATATGAAGTTAAAAGATGTAGAGACCTTGAAAATGGGGTTCGTAAAGTTGGATGACACTAAGAAAATAATAATAGACCAATAAATAAGGAATGTAATCCAATAGAGGGGACCAAACATTCAAGAGTTGCAAACATGCTCATCAAACATGGCTATGCCTATAATACAAACAAGAGGTCATTCTCACTTTTGGATCTAAGTGATATTTATAAGTAGTTGTATCATTTTTTTATGAACATTAATTTTTTTTTAAATCATATATTTTTCAATGGAAATCATGAGGAGGTCATTTTGGGTCTTGAACCAACACAAGCCTACTAAGCATGACTAGGCCTAGTGCCCAAATGGGGAGTCCATCAAACTTATTGCATGAGGTAAGAAATCCAATCTATTGGAACATGTTTTTAGGGTCATATATGAAGTTTAAAAGATGGTATAAGGCAAATAAACCCTTTAATAATCCATTTTGGCTCATAAACAACATTAGGCCTATTGAAAAGGTGAAAACAAGTTTGATAGGAGAACTTTGGATTCTCACACCTTTCATGATGATTTTCATGGAGGCATGAGAGGTTTAGAAAATTTATAAGGTCATTTAAGAACAATATAGTGGAATTGGTTGACAAATTCAACTTCCCAATATTATGAACAAAGCTTAAGAGGGCAAACAGACCTAAAACCCTTGTTAAACCATTACAGAGACTTGATTGGAGAAATAAGATTAAATATGCATATTGATGGATCATTTTTCTCATGAAACCTATTGGAATTTGTATATGAATAACTCAATCTCCCTCCCATTGTAATTATCTATATGGACTTGTATGGATGGGGTAAAAATAGGGTATTTTGACCATTTTTTATGTTTTTCAAGTTTTATAAGGAGTCTAAGGATGAGAAAAAACTTAGGAGGAATATTTATAATTTTTATAACTCCCCATGTTCATTTTTACTTATAAAATCTTATAAATGTAAAAACATAAGCTCTCATCTTAGCCAGTCAAAACTGGCCTAGTGGACAAGCTAGTGAGAATTGTGGAAAACTTTAAGTGAACTTAACTTAAGGTGTACCTAAAAATTATAAATATATGGATGGTTTTTAAATGTGTTATAAAATACATACCATGGAGTTTCATGAGAAAATAATTCCTTTTTGGAATCCAAGTGTGCAAGGTACATGAAAAGAGAGTTTTTTGGACAATAAATGATAATAACTCATTTTGGGATGATTTTAGATGACTAGGCCTACAAAAAATGAATGAAGAAGAATTTATAATGTCCCTACCCTTAATTACAATCATCAAAACTATTCCTAATAAGTTATGAGGAATTAAGGTAGGGATAATCATGAAGGCAATTTTTCTAAGACAAAACAAGGAGTTTTATGCCAATTTTCATGAAGTCTATGTATTAGATTGACACTTGTGATTCGTAAACTTAAATGGTTCATACCATATACTCCTCTCATGCACAAGTAACTTATTCTCTTAGATTGACAAGTTTCCTTGTGACCCTTGGGATTCTCTCTTCTTCTCTATCTCAAGTTCTATAAAAACTAGCCATTTTGGCATTGTAATGGATGTTCCACCTGAGTATGGTGAAGCCCTATTCATTTGTATACCTTTTGATAAATAATAATACTAATTTTTACTTCTTCCATGACTATTATTATTATGTTAATTTGGAATGTTTGATTTTTAATAAGTGATAACTCTTGTTTTCTTAACATGATTATTTCATCCTATCATCTATTTGCAGTTGGAAAGCTTCTCTTTGCAGGGCATGTGAAGTGTTATAGGAAATTTCAAGGATTAAATGAGTTAGTATTTTAATTAGTGACATTCAAGGCCTCTTATCTAGTCCTTCTATATTTTCACATTCATCCATAACCTCATAATGTAACATTGATGTGAGAAGATGTAGATTGGAGAAGTGTATGTTAAGTTTGTCCCTTGATTTCAAGTGTAACATGCATTTGCTTATAAGTCATCAATATATTTGTTGTATCACCTTAGGATAGTTTGTTTTCAATTATCTCTCTCCTTTTTCACCCCCCAAGTTTAGTTTTAGTTATGATCCAAAGTGGTACATCAAGGGAGCTAGCCTTATCTATAGATTCACCTCATTCCTTAGGCTCCCCACTAGCCTAGAGGTGTTTCCATCATACCACTTGGATGAGGAGAGAATTTCCATCTCTTCAAAGGGTTAAAATCCAAGAGACAACACATATATCATTATTTCAAACTATGGCTCTAGAACATACAAGCTTGCTACACCAAATGAAAATGAACTTGATGAGTTAATGAACATCATACACCTCAAGCATTACTTCACTTGAGATACATGGAGTATTGTCTATAGGGCACATTTTTATTGTATTATAATACCAACATTATTTTTTATACTATACCATATACCATTCTACCATACTTTCCCTATCAACCAAAAATTATTTTTACCCTCCTTACCCAACCCTTTTACCTTGGTTCCTTTCCATTAGTTCTTTGGGCACCTTCAATGAGGGGATCTAGATCAAGTTTTAGTAGTTGATTTAGTATTCTAGATGAAGGAAATATTTTGAAAAAGTATGAAAATGGTTTTGTAGTTTCAGCCTTCATTTTCCTATTTCATTTCATTTCATTTCATTGCAAGTGTTCTTGATTATAATTGCCTTTGGGCAAACAAGTTTTTCACTTTGTATTACTAATTATAACCACCTTTAGGCATATTAGTTTCATTGATCTATGACATTGTTTTTTAATTAAAAATACCTATGGAAAAATTAGGAAAAACATCTTTATCATGCCTTGAAGTCCCACCTTGCCATTACTATTCCATATTATGCCATTTTCCTAATTCAATAACTTGTTGCTACATAGTCATATTCATCTACTATAAGGTAAAATTATAGTGACTTGAGGTCCCATCTTGGGACTATGAAGGCAGTGTTTGATTCATGTTAAGGTCATCTTAGTCACTCTTTGCCATTCTCTCACCATTTTATGATAAATTTAATTTTGAATTATCTTATTATTTTGTGGGTTAGACCATTTAGTATCTTGTCATTCTCAATCAAGTTGAGATGCTTAGAAAATTCTAATTTTGTTTGTAAAGATCTTTAAAACCCTAAAAATCACCAAATCAACCACTTATTGCCTTCAGGATTCTAGTACCCCTAGCTATTTCATAAGAAACCACTTGTCATTTATCTTCTCCATCCTTTTTTAGTCTACGCCTTATGCTCTTACCATTTTACATGTTTCTATTATGCACATTATGTAGTCAAATTTGATACATTAATGATCATTGAGATTTCTTTCACACTCTCACCATTTTGTGAGACCATCCCCATATTTATTCTACACTACAATCATGTTTTAATTGATCACAATTTTTATTCTATCCCATCTCATAAGATAACTACATTTTTCCTAAGTTTTATGTTGGACCTTGCATACATGAAACTATGTAGGCAACGCCCACTTGCCTAGTGCATCTAGCATTAGCTTAGCTACCCCTTCCTTTTCTTTTATTCCCCTCATTTCATTTATTTATTTTATTATCTCATATAGCCAAGGGGCAATGTTTTTCATCTCATTTATGTTGTTATTTCCCTATAAGTTAGGGGCACCCTAGTGTCATTTGTATTTGTCTTCTATTTGTGCTAACATTGTGATTAACCATTGATTGTATTTATTCACTTATTGGTTTTTTGTTACAATTTTTTATTAGTATTTTGTCTTATTATTTATTTATTTATTAGTTTCCATGTTTGTTTCTTTCATTGTTGTTCCTTGAATTAGTATATCTATGTTCATTGGGTGATTCCTTGCACATTCTACTTAAGTCCATCCATATTCATATGTTAATATTGTCATCAGGGTTTTTATCATCAATGCCTTATTTTAAAGTATTTATTAAATTATGTGGCAGTACTTGTGCATATATTAGCTATGTTATCATGGTGTTTTCTATCATGATGCATACTATTATGTGATATAAAAATATTAGCTCAAGAAATCTTACAATTAATAAGGCCACAATACTTCTCATTGGTTGCCTGAAAAATTCTTGATCTATCCAAATCATTTCCCACATACAGAGTAACTAAATCGTGAAATAATTTTAATCCTTTCTAGTTAGGATGTGCATATCCATACTAAAAGGGAACCCAAATTAGTATTTCTCCTCTATAATAGCTTAATATTAATTTGTGGGTATGGATTTAGTTCGTAAGACACCTTTTCCAAATTTACATATTATCCTATTCACCATACTAGTGATTATAACCACCTTTAGGAAAATCATTGTGTTTCAATCCAAATTTCAATGCCAACAATTCTAACTATCTTTCTTAAAATCATTGTGTTTCGATCCAAATTGCCATACCAATGATTTTAACTGCCTTTGAGAAAATCATTGTGTTTCAATCTATTCATTGTGCCAATGATTTTAACCACCTTTGGGCAAATCATTATCTCTATCTGCCCAACTGGGGTATATTTTTATGCTACCAATTATTGTAACTAACTATGGGAAAATTATTATTTTCCTTTTAATGAATATAACTATCTTTGGGAAAATGATTCTCTTGTTACCCTTATCCTTTAGATAATAATTATAATTGCCTTTAGGCAAATCATTATCTATTGACCTAGCTATGTCATTGATTATAACCACCTTTGAGAAAATCATCGTATTATTTGCCCAACTAGGGTAGCTCTTTATGCCATTAATTATAACTACCTTTGGGCAGATTAGTCTTTTCCATCCCATTTACCCTTTTTGGTCCCATCATTTTCCTTCTTTTGAGGGACCAATCACCAACCTTATTTACTGATCTCTCCCTCAGGGGTGCATCTAGAGCTCATCCATCATTGTTGGGGTGTTTGGCATATAGAAAATTTTCATTCTTTGATAATACGTTACTATGCCTATAGCTTACAATGCCTTCCCAAATAGGGGCAAACTATAGACACCTAATTTTGGCCACAACTGGATTCCAACCAAAATTTAAATTGACTCCTACCAAACATTGTAAATTAAGCCTAAGAATCACTGAACATCCTAATTTTGGTCATGCATCATTCATCAAAGCTCAAAATCATGTTGACGCATCCTTATTTGGGATATTAGCCTATATGTAAAAATAACATCTCATAGATTCATCCCTAGCCACCTTATGACATAAAAAATAGTAGCTTAGCCTATGGACCCATTAAGTGGGGAACTTGATCAATTGTCAAAAGAGCTAAATTACTAATCAAATTGTTTTATTTAAATTATTAACCAAATTTGAACCTAGGTAAAATTAGGACAAACCCATATATATTCAAATTTTCTATAGGGTCTTGCTAAGTTATAAAATGGTCACATGGTCAGTAGTGAAGTCATAACTTTTTTTAACCTTGGTCATATTTATCTTTTTGTCCTAATATCCTTTTTTGGCCACCTTTTATCTATTTGGATGAAATACATAGATTTATCACAAAATACAAAGGTTTTAAGATTAAGGCTAACATAAAATATATTAGGGAATGCCAGGTAACTATTTTTAAACTGAAAAGGATGTAGGTTCAGTGTGGAAAGATGGAGATCATTATAAAATAGATCATGTTATTTAGTTGTACAGATAAAGACAACCTATCTAAAATATGTGAGGCTTTAAATAGGTCTATTTATATTCCCACAAGTATTTTCAATGATCAAGTGGATTTGAAAAGTTCAAAAATTTCAAAAATCATCCTCTCTCTCTCTCTCTCATCGCTCTCTTGGGTAGGTCAACAAGGTCAACTAATTTACAGTTGGTACAAATAGTAGGGGAGAGTTGAGCTGAGTACACTTGGTGGATATTATTACCCCTATTCACATCCTTTCCATGTCCATAGTTTTAGGAATGGTGGTCCATACTCTATGAACAATCCTTAAGTTTGTTGATGCCTTCAAACTACTTACATAACCCCAACACATTAGTTTTTCTCATCTTTTGCATCAGTTTGTGTGAAGCAATCGATGTATACAGGTTGATAGAACATGTTCATCCTTTTTATGTTGTTCTTAAACTAGTTTTTCATGTGTGATCATGGAATAATATAATTAACATGTTATTATGCTAACATTAAACACCATTGAAGTCTAGAAATAGTGTTTGATAAGTATAGGGTCTCATCTTTCTGTAAATGGATTCAAAGCAAGAATAACATATCTATGTCCACCCCCTCAAAATATGGAATTAAATTTCTCCATGGAGTTTTTTCATTTAAGAGATATTCAAAATCCTTAAAAACAAAGAAGCGAGTTTTAATGTTGAACTCACATACAAGCATATAGTAACCACAAGACTATAACTGTGTTGTCAATAGAGGCAAAATTATCGAAGATCTTGAGAGAGGTTCAAGGTTGATGATGTAATATAAGAGACCTATTTTTATATAGGTTTGATATTATAGGACATCATGAATAATAGTAAGAGAGACATTCCCAGATTGAAATTGCATACATAGTCACTAAGCCTACATGAATACCATAATGGTCTGAAGTTAATACAAAGGAGGCAAAGTAAAGTTAAAATGGCTTTGGAGGTGTTTGGAATCATTTGAGGCCTTCAAGCAAGCATGATAACATAGAGAATATCATAGTGATAGTGATGAGTCCTTTGCATATAGTCAAACATATATCCTTGATACACAAAGTTAGAAACTTTCCAATGATAAGTTTTACCTTAACTTCTCTAAATGTAGTTTTGCTCATACAATGTGTCATCTATTGGTAAGTGTCTATGAAGTATATATTAGTATAATGACTCCATTATTGAAGCCTAAATAAATTAATAACATGATAATTAAAGAAGGAGAGTGTTTGGTCAAGGGAGAATATTGGTTGGATGGTTTCAACTTAGACATGTTTCTACTATAAACACTCAGTGAACAATATTATCATTGAAGCTAAAATGAACTTGCAATGCAATAGTGATACAATGGTTGCATGATATCAAGAAAAAGTGAATCCATTCAAGTGTAATATTATACTAGTAACTTCAGGAAAATCTAAAAGTGGAAACATAGTGCTCAAGAAATGTATCATCACCTACAAGAGTCCATTGACCTCCCTAATTTCCACCTACAACTGACATAATTAACATAGTCTACAAACTAGTTCAAACTAACGGAGAGATATAGTTTGGAAGGTTGATATAAGTATGAAGTGAATGAACATGTATAAATCACTTCAAAAATGATCATATCATATTATCCTAATATTCTCACATATAAATAAGTAAAGAGAAGGTTGAAAAAATAGGCTTCTAACTTCAACCTACAGTTAACCAAAACCCTACACAGTCACTAGGCTTATGAAGCTAATTTTGGGATTTGAAATGTTGAGAGCTTTCTAGGTGTGATATAGATTTCAAAATTGGTACATATTTCAAAAATGACATAAATTATCCCACCATAATCTCACTTTGGTCATAAAAATAAGGGAGGTTCCCTCTATTTTGTCTTAGACCAGAGGCACTACTTGAACAAGCCACTTACAAGTTTATTACATAAAAGGTGAGAGGATGAAATGAAAAAGTATTAATGACTATAGGATTATTTTAAAGGTTGGGTTTAAGGTTAAAAAGTGTGAATAAACACCAAAAATCATTTTAAACCACTCAGAGGTGGTCATATCTAATCAAACACAGTTAGGCCTGAAACTAGGCCTAAACCCTCAGGGTGCCTAACTTGATTCACATAACCATATGGAATTTATAAGATGTGATAACTTGAAAGGGAGAGTTGAGGGTTGATTGGATGCATAAATTTTTAGATAACATCATAGAATTGATCATTTTGGCTTGAATCTATCTCAAGTCTATCCAAAATGCAAGCAACTAGTTGAGGAGCCATGTTCTTTCACTAATATCTATAAAAATGGTGTGGATGGTGTAAAAATAAACTATGGATAATTGAGGGTGCTCCTTATATTTATCTTAGTGAATTTTTTTGAGGTTTGAGCATATAAGTTTCATGAATCAACGTTAAGAAGGTAAGAGACCTAAGACCCTCTTAAAATCCTTGTATGAACCCGATGGAGAAAAGATCATTGGAGATGAATCTATAAGTGGGAAATTGGCCTTGAAATTATTTTATACATTTTTATAACTATCCTAGGCTCCTTTACATCTAATTATTTCATATTATCACTTGTACGAACATACCTAATTTTAGGTTTTTTACAAGTTTTGATGTGTTTCATAGGTGTAGAAAGGAATGGATCGATGAAATTCACCATGAAATTTGTGTAGAGACTTAATATAAATAATAATACTTAAATATGACCGTGTTTTTTCATGGTAACCCATCTATTATACCATTCATTATAGGTAGTCTAAATAGGACAGTGAGAAGGCAAAGTGGCTGCCTAAGTGTGAAGATGAGAAGTGTTGTTTGGGTTTCATTGAGGTATATATGATAAACCAAAATATATAGATGTTATAAGTGAGTTGAATAAAACCTATTCAATTAATATTTTTTAATATATTTAGGTAACTTAAGTTACAAGTGTGAAGATATAGGCCTAGAGGGCTAGTGAATGACTGCAAATAGTGAATGACAAGTGGTGTAGAAGAAGATATCAATGGGAGAGGCATATATGATTGTCACTATCTTGATTTGAACTTACAATGTTAGGGAATATATGTCAAGGAATAATAAGTTAGTTTTAAGCAATCAAATGAATCTTCATCATCAAGGTAGTTTTAAATAAGATAATGAAGAGCTCTACGCTAATTTGTGGAAGGTGCTATGTTTTAGATTGACACATGTTCATGAAAAATTCCTAGCGCTTTTTCCAATTAATTATATTAAATTATAACTAATTTCCAAGTCTTGACACTTGGCCTTGTGACCCTTACACTTCTCTTTTTATCTCTCCTCTCCTATGCTCTATATATGCAAGCCTTTTTGGCTTTGTAATGGATCCATAATTGGTATGGTGAAGCCATGTTAGTTTTGACATCTCATTTGCATTTGAATAAATTTTTTTGATGTTGATTTATGATCTAAAATTTATTTATTAAGTGTTTCAAGTGGTTTATGTTTGTAAAAAGTGTTGAATATATTTTCCTTTACTCTATTTTACTTTTGCATGTTTTGTGTGAGTGATATCTCTTCTAATAGGATTATGTGTTTGTTAGGTATGTTTTGAAGTGTGAGAGAGACTAGTGGTGTCTAGAATTAGACCTTATTTTCACACACCTCTAAATATGCATAGAAATATATCTTTATGATAAACATTTATGCTAGAAGGACATATAATTGAGGTCAATTTTAGTAGTCTTCTTTCTTAGTGAAGATGTAAGTGTGTTTTGTCGACTTATATTTGGTGTATCACCTTCATTATTTTAGGTTTATTTATGTTTATTTCTTCTCTTTTCAACCCTAATAGTGATTATCATAGTTTTTTTTGAGCCTAAAAGATAGATCAAGGGAGTTATACCTTTCAAATCTAGAGATCTATCTCTTCTAGTAACTTGTCTATAGTGAGAGATAGTTCTATGTTATCTCAAATTTGAGAAGGTCTACTTGACTTTTATAGGTGAAAATTTGGGATATAACACTAATTAAACAATATTAAATACTTATTTTAATGATCCATTTGTAATTAATGCATATATAAAAATGAAAATTACAAAAATCAAAATATCAAGCCTTTTCATCATTGCCTTTATGAGTTATCAAAGCTCTTCCAAAATATCCCAAAATATCTAATCTGAGAGCCATGCCTAGTAATTGGAAATCATAATTATATGATAAATTTTAACTTATCTTGAGTTAGTATCAAATCACCTAGGGTTATTTTTAAACCATTTCATATTTAAACTCAACCTTAAATCACCTTGGGTAAGAGTTAATTCTTGAGGCTATAAATACAAGGCCATACCTATTCATTTATAATCTCTCTTGGTGTAGAGTTATTATGCCTAAATGTATTCAAAGCCTTTAATAGTGTAGTTTTATAATGTTAATTTGAAGAGAGACAAGCCTTGAAAATAGTGTTACCATACCAAATTTTTAAGCCAAGCAACCAAGACAAGGTGCCAAGGAGAGAAGGAACAAAGACAACTTTATTGTCAAAGACTTATTCATGAAAAAATTTAGAAAGACACTTCAACAAGCCACTTTAAATTATAAGGAAGTTAAAAGAGTGTTTTATTTTATATTTTAGTTGTGTTTTAAAATGCATGTTTATTATCCATGCTCTATTGGCATATTATTGTCATTGATGTCAAGGTGCATCTAGTGAAAGTGTATGTTGAGTGGTCATTAAGGTATGTGAATGATATGACATGTGAAATTATTAACCATTAAACTTTTTTCTAGTTGATGTCAAGGTTTAAGTTAGCTTGAAGTTGTTAATATTGTCATTGAAGGTTCTTGTGAAGGTATGATGATAAGTAAGTCTACAAGAGTATTTTTGTGAGCAAGGACAATTGGCAGTGTGTGTTGTAACAAGATTATAAACATTAAAGGAATGTAGTGTGAAAGATAGTATTATAGTGTTTATTAATGTTGTATTATTTCTATTATTGATAAATACATGAAGGTATAGGTCTTTAAGGTCAAGTTCTTAAGTAGCCTAAGTCTAGTCATGTCATGAAAAGATCTTATGAGAAGGTATGAGCATGGTGGCTTGGTGAGATGAGTACACATAGGCATGAATGGTTTCATGATATTGCTTGAGTATGTGATTGAGGTGGAGATTTCATGGAAAGAGGCATGAAGGTCAATTTTAGGCCTAATATGGTTTACATGTCAAGATCTAGAGAGAAAAGAGATAGAGTGTGGCCTAATGAAGGTTCACGATCATATTGTGGGGTGTTTGAGATAATATAATAATTTTCATAGGTGAGATATGTTTTTTCAAGTTTGTTTATGAAGTTTGAGGTTCTATTTTGAAGGATAAGACATGAAAAGTTATTTGAAGGTCTCTCGAGTACTTAGAATGAAGAGTTCTCAACCCAAGAAGGATTTTATTGTGCTCATTAGATCATCAAAAATTTACATGAGAACATAATAAGTTCATGGTAGATGGGGAAGGTTCCTAGATAAAAATTCTAGGCATTAATTTTTGTATTGAGAGGCTATGTTTTATGAATGATTGTTAAGAGTGGAAACTAGTTTAAATCCTCTCAGAACCATAATGAAGACCCAATGTTGAAGATGTTGCTCAAAAGTGCCTAGGATGGATTAAATTTCACATGTAATCTATTTGAGCTTGTATTTTACTCTCCTAGGTACCTGTAGGTGGTATTGGTTAGAGAGAGGAGAGAGAAAATGTTGAGTTACAAGCTTATTTATGAAGAAGTTACTTTAGAATTCAAAATTTACATTAGACATAGTAAGAAAATGGATGGATGAAGAAGGTAGAGAATCATGTTTCATGTCCATGAAGGTTTATAGATAGGTTATAATCCTAAATTATGCTAAAATGATCATCCAAGTTAGCCAATCACTAACATGCCTAATGATACAAATAATGAAAAACCCAAGCAATAGTGAGAAGATGAACTGGAATGTGTTTTCATGATATAATGATGAAACCAAGTGCACGGAGATGTTTTTAAGGTAAGTCATGTATATGGTTGAATTTTTTTTTGGAGATTAGTTAGTATGGTGAAAGGTTACTCACAAGTTAAGCTGTCTAGTTCAGATAAGACAATATGATATAAAATGAGATTGGTCTGAAAGACCAATATTTCTATATTAGACCATATGAGTTTTGTGTTTGAGAATTTTATGAATATGTCATATAATATTATAAATGCACCATGATTATTTTAATGTGTCTACATAACTATTGGAGTTAAAAGCCACCATGACTGGTCTTTGATGAAAATAGGAGTTCTAATTGAGTGAGTTACAGATGTGTTCTTGAGACCTTATCTCCTAAATAGAAGTTTATAATACATATTTTGATATTTTTAAGGTCATTTATATTATGTATAAGTTATGTATTATCATGTTTGTGTGTCTAAATAATTTATTATCTTAAGTTGTTCAACATAGAATTTTCTATGTGTCCAAAGGCCTAAGGTGAATAGTACCAATGGAGTGTTTCAAGTGGTGGTTGGACTTTAAAAATGCCATGGTGATAACATGATGTTGGATAAGTCCAATTTCATTATTTTATGAAAATGTTATTCTGTGTATATAAGTGTAGAATGTTCCAAGGAGTCATAAGGTAACTTGTCCTAAAGTAGGCCTAATGGAATTAGGTCTCAATGAGACTGAAAGAAGGATTTGGTCTATTTTATTTTTGAAATACCTAATATAAATATTTATTATTAATTTTAATGTGTATTAAGTCCTATTGTGTGGCCAATCTAAGTTGGCAAGTGTGTGTAGCTGACTAAGAGGTGTATGAGCAAGAGGCTTGTATAAATACAAGGTAATTTTAGGCCTATTTGACTAATCTTACAGGAAGTGAGTGAAATTAAATATTTAATAAAATAACAAGGTATTTTATACCATTATAAGGTTTATAAAAAATATCATGAATATCTAATATGATTTTTATGTTTGAAAATAAAGTTTATATGACCTAATCAGTGTTGAAGAGACCTAGTTGAGTAAAGAAGCCCAAAAGGTAGTTTGAGAGGGTTAAAGAGTGTGAAGAGATAAATAAGGTGATAATAATTTGTTGTGTTATAAATAAGTTATTATAAAGGTGACCAAATAAATTAGGTGGTTTAGTTGGTATTGAGTCATCTAAGGGGTTGCTGCCTCCTTGCAAGTGGGTGCTTAGCTAGTTGGGGTTGGTGCTCCATGTGGAGTTAGTGATTCACTAATTTTAATTTTTAGTTTATATAAATGTATTCCATTCATATAAATTAGTGGTTTTTATTCCCCGTGAGGGTTTCCAACATATATGATGTGTTCTTGTATTTCATGTTCATATGTATGGTTGTTTGTGCCTTGATTGATCTATATGTTTGTATGAATGGATCATGAATGTTAAGTGGAATTGAATGAATGTTTTTAAGAATGATTCACCCCCCTCTTAGTCATTGTGCTTCTAAAAATTGGTATCAGAGCCTAGTCCTTTGAAGTAAGCTTAACGATTTGAAGGTGATCCTAAGAAGCACAAGATGTCTAGTGATCAAGAAGAAGACAACATGTATGATGAAAAAGTATATTATGATAGTGAAGAATGAGAAGCTAAATTAGATCTTAAAGTTGAGCTCATAAATGCCCTATATGATTTGAAGCATCAAAAGAAGAGGAATCATGAGTTGATAACTATGGTTAAGGATATTAAGGAACATATATGTACCTTGAAGAGTGACATGGCCAAAGAATTTGAAAAGGATGATAAAACCATCAAAGATACTAAGAATCAATTAGAAGGTGTCAATACAAAATTTAGATCAAAATAATTTGAGTATGATCAATTGAAGACAAAACTATATTCCTTGAAGCTTGAGCATGAGAATCTCATAGACAAGATGAACAAGTTTGAGAAAGAACAATTCAAAATCACCAACATAAAAGTCAAAATGAAAAGACCAATTAGGAAACCCAATGAAATTAGGAGTGATAAATCAAGAGGTGAGTACATAAATGTTATCTATTATAGTTGTCATAATATGGGACACATTTCAAGATTTTATCCTAATGAAATTAAAAGGTCCTCAAGACTTAACAAGGTATATGGATCTCCTAAAATGTATGAGAAGGATCAATCATGGGAATGGAAGCCAAATAAAGTTAGGATTGATCATATTAAGCTCAAGATTCAAAATGGATTATTTTCTAAGGAGGAACAAAAGACTAAAGAAGAAAAATATATGCTAGCTTAGACTACTTTTCATATTTAAGATGAAAGCATGAAATTGTATATAGATAGTGGTTTCTCAAGCCACATGATAGGAAACAAAAAAAAGTTCATCTCATTGAAGAAGAATGTTATAGACATAGTAAGATTTGGAGATAACACAACTACCAATATAGTTGGCAAGAGTATCTTAAGTTTTTATGATGGGAAGACCAAGACATAAAATGTGTTGTATATGGAAGGTTTGAAACATAACCTACTTAGTGTAAGTCAAATGTACAACCAAGGACACATAGTAACCTTTCATGATAGAGGGTATGAGATACGGAGAGCCAAATCTAGAAGGATAATTGCCAATGCTAAGAGGATTAAGAATAGTTTATATGTCTTGAATGAGATCAAGAAGGAGAGATGCTTTATGAGTAATATGGATGAAAGTTGGATATGGAATAGAAGATTAGGTAACCTAAACTTTGATAATTTGGTCAAGATAGGAACTAAGAAATCTATTAATAATATGCCTAAGATCACCAAACCAATAAACACACTTTACAAAGAATGTCAACATCGTTAATAGACTAGAAAAAGATTCAAGCCCAAGGAGTAATCTATTAAAATTTTTTTTGAGTTAATACACACTGATCTCTATGAGACTAAAAGATTTAAATGTATTCAAGAAGATAGTTAATTCATGTTACTCATGAATGACTAGACAATAATGACTTGGATAGCATTCTTGAAAGAAAAGTTAGAAGCTCTTGACAAGTTCAAGGCATTCAAGGCTCTTATTAAGAATGAGAAGAATGGGAAGATCAAGGGATTAATATCAGATAGAGGAGAATAATTTTGGTCTAATGAGTTTGATGTATTTTATGAGGTTCATGGAATAAGGAGATAGTTCTGAGCAGCTAAGACACCTTAAAAAAATAAGGTAGTGGAAAGAAAGAATAGGATAGTTTAAGAGATGGAAAGAACTATGCTAAATAAGTCTAGATGATCTGATGGATATTGGAGAGATGGAGTGAGCACTAAAATATAAATTTTGAATATAGGGCATATGAGGACTAATGGTAACAAGACTCCTTATGAACTATGAAATAGTAGACCTACTAATGTGCAACACTTTAGAGTGTTTGAAAGAAAATATTTCAACAAAAGAGATGATGAAGTCTTAAGAAAGTTTGATTCTGGATCTGATGAAGGTATATTCTTAGGATACTCATCAATGAGATCAACCTATAGATGTTATAACAAGAGGTTAAAAAAGACAGTGGAAATCACTAATGTAAAGATTGATGAGATAAATAAATCACACTCATAATCGAAGGATACACTGGAGAATCTACACTTCAAGAATGAAGAGGAAACTATAGAGTTTGATTAGGAATAAGAATTTGAGGAAAGATAAGACCCAAAAGGCCCAGCAAGATAGATTCAATGAGATCATACTAAATCACAAACCATTGGAAATAAGGATGCAGGTATACAAATACAGAGGAGACTGATAAGTAACCTAAATCAAGAGAATGTTGCTCAATTATCCAAGATTGAACCTAATAACCTTGTATAAGAAAGAAAAGATAAGTTTTGGATAGGTTATATAAATGAGGAGTTAGACCAAATAGAGAAGAATGAGACTTGGGAACTAGTTCCTAGGCCTTAAGACAAGAATGCCATTGACACAAATTGGGTGTTTAGAAACAAGTTAATTGAATATGGAGAAGTCACTAGGAAAAAGGCTAGATTAGTATGCAAGGGATATACAAAATTTGAAGGGATAGACTTTTAGGATACATTTGTATAAGTGTAAAGATTGGAGGCCATCATTTTATTTCTAGCATATACAAGATTCAAAGGGTTCAAGGTGTATCTGATGGATGTCAAATATGCCTTTTTGAATGGAAACTGGGAAGAAGAGGTATACATAGAGCAAACTAGTGGGTTATCACTATCAAGTGATAGGTAATATGTTTTTAGATTGAAAAAGGCTCTTTAAGGTCTAAATAAGGATCCTATAGCTTGGTATGCTAGGGTAGACAGGTATCTATTGGATCAAGGATTCACAAGAGGAGTTGAAAATAGTAATCTATACATAAAGATAGAAGATGACCATTAGTTGATAGTAGTTGTCTATGTGGATGATATCATATTTGGTGGAAATAATGAGAAAATGACCAAGGCCTTTATAGAGGTGATGAAGAAAGAGTTTGAGAGTTCCATGCTAGGATAACTATCAATCTAAAAAAAGGTATATTCATTTCACAAGCCAAGTACATAAGAAATATGTTGAATAAGTTTGAGATGGAATATTTCAAGGTAGTTAGTACACCTATGATGATAGGGTGTAAGTTGAGAAAGGAAGATGAGTCTCCAAAGGTCAATCAAACATCATATAAGTTAATGATTGGATGTTTATTATACACCACTACCTCTAGACCTGACAACATGCAAGAAGTAGGTCTTATGGGAAGGTTTCAAGCAAATCCATATGAAAATAATCTACAAGTATTCAAAAGGATACTCATGTATATTAAGGTGAATATGGAGTTTGGGTTGTGATATCTAAAGAGTAAGGAGTTAAATTTGACAACCTATATAGATGTAGATTGGGCAGGAAGCCTAGATGATAGGAAGATTAATAGTGGAGGATCTTTACTCTTAGGTGGGTGACTAGTTTCATGGATAAGAAAGGAGAAAACATAAATAACATTATCCACTTATGAAGCTAAGAACATTGTAATAGTTGTCATGTTGTACATAGGTCTTATGAATGAGACAAACCTTAAAAGACTAGAAGGTGGAGTATGATGGTCATAACCCTTTCTATTGTGACAATACAAGTTCTATAAATGTTTCAAAGAACCCTATCATGTACTCAAGTACTAAGTGCATTCATATCAAATATCATTTCCTAAGAGAGTAGGTAAGTAAATAAAGTGTCAAACTTGAATATGTTTATACATAGGACTAGATTGTAGACATTTTGACCAAGCCACTTTCAAAAGAAACAATTGAACACATAAGATAGAAATTGGGTATAGTTCCCGCCCCTAACAGTCACTAAGGAAGTCAAGTGTTTAGGGGGAGCTAATCAGGTGGTTCATTAGCTCCAAGTATAGGCAAGTTTTTTGGTTTCAAAGAGTATTATCCATGGAGTTGTAGACATCACTTTTTCATTTATGTCAAATGGGGAGAAAGTTTTATTAGAGTTGTTGCTAGAATTTGGATAATGCGAATGCAATGGAGATGTGATCACATGAGATGAAGCAAGTGCACACCACATATATGCTAAAGAAATTTGAAATTATACAAGAAGCTAAATTACACAAGACAAAATGGAGAAAACCAAAATCTGATTAACATGAGATGGCCAAAGTGAGGAATACATATAGGAGAGCACATAAGTAACTCCTCCACAAAAGGTGGTCAGGGCACCCAAGAATAGACTGTAACTCCTCCATGAAAGGTGGTGACAAGGTGATAAGAATAGAGAAGTAACTCCCATCAAGGGAGTTACTTATGACATTCTTATAACACTTATGACACATCTATGAGACACATCTCTACATAAGCTAGCCTATCCCACGAATGTAGGAAAACTCCATGTAGGAAAAAATATAAGTTCCCTAATTAAAAAATAGGGAAAAATAAAAACCTACACTAATACCCCCCCATAAGCACAGCTTAGGTGGGTAGTGTGAAAATAAAAAATGGGTCTCAACAACTAGGCCTGATGAGGTACCCATGTACAAATTCAATCTCCCATAAGATAGAGAAAAGGAGGAAACCCATAGGAAAAAACCTCCCCCCTCCAAAAGAGAGACTTAAAAGAAAGAAGAGGCTAGTGAGCCCTCTAAAGATGATGCTACTACAAATGTCAACCACACCCCAAAAAGAGCTCATAGATGAATGAACTTGCTCTCAGTGAAAGGTTTGGTGAAGATGTCTGCAACCTGCTCTGAAGACTGGCAAAATATCAAGTCAATGACCTGAATATGAATAAGCTCCTGAATGAAATGCATATGAATCTCTATGTGCTTGGTCCACTAGGGCTGAATTAGATTCTTAAAAATCTAAATGGTACTATGGTTGTCACAATAAATGATGGTGGGCTTCTTGATAGGAATGCCAAACTCAAAAAGTATCCCCTAAAGCCAAATAGCCTCAGTAGCTACATTAACAACTCCCTTGTACTCTGCCTCTGTGGATGATATAGCAATAGCATTCTGCTTCTTGCTAGACCAACTGATAGGACCTAATCCTAGAGAGAAATTGTAACTAGAAGTGGACTTGTGAGTCTATGAATTGCTAGCCTAGTCTGTATCTGTATATCCAACCAAATCAACCTCTATGCCAAATTTGTAATGAATCTCATATCTATGTGAACCTTGTATGTAAAGCAAGATCCTCTTAGCTACTTTCCAATGTAGCTCATGAGGTTCATGTATGAATCTAGAGACAAGTCCCACTGTATATATGATATGTCAAACCTGGTGTGAGTCAAGTAGATGAGACTACCAACAAGTTGTCGATACTGAGTGGCATTAACCAATGGTGAAGAACAATCAGCCTCAAGATTGACTCCTAATAGAAAGGGAGTCAGAGATGGCTTGTAATCAACCATGTGAGATTGAGCCAATAAGTCAAGAGCATACTTAGGCTGTGCAAGAAAAATCCTTAAATCTAACTGTGAGATCTCGATGCCAAGGAAGTAGTGCAACAAACCCAAGTCTATCATGTCAAATCTATCCTAGAGAGATGCCTTCACCATTGCAATAGCCGATGAAGAACTCTCAGTGATCAAAAGGTCATCAACATATAGAACCAAGATTAGGAGCGAATCATCCTACTGTAAGAAGTAGACATTGGGGTCAGAATGGTACCTAGTGAAACCCAATGTGAGAAGGAAGGAATCCATCTTGGTGTACCATGCTTGAGAGGCCTATTTGAGGCCATAGATAGATTTCCTAAGTCTACATACTAAGGAATAATCTTGAAGAAATCCTGGTAGCTACTCTATGTAGATCTCCTCCTCTAGGTATCCATGAAGAAAGGCACTCTTCACATCCATCTGGTGCACATCCCAACCATGTGCTACAACAATAGCCAAGGTGAGTTAGATAGAAGTCATATTTGCAATGGGTGCAAAGGTCTCTGAGTAGTCAATGCCTGCCACCTATGAGAAATCCTTGGTGACCAGTCACACCTTGTACTTATCAATCGACCCATCTGCTACAAACTTGGTCTGATATATCCACCTACATCAAACAATCTTTCTTCCCTTAGGAAGCGAAGTCAAATCCCAAGTGTGATTTTTGATTAAGAATATTCTTCCTCCATAGCACTATCCCACTCAGGTACCCCATATGCCTCTTGAAAAGTCTATGGATCTAAAACTGAAGCAAAGAAGGCATGTGGATCTCTCTAAAAATCCCCCTTAGTACGTTTGTCATCTGCGAGATCTCCTACCCAAGTGCAAGCACTCTCAAGTGTCCATCTAGCCCAAAGTGGCTTGGAAGTGGGTGAGTCAAGTGCTAACTCCTCATCCTTTGATTGACTAGAGGTGGATGACCTTGCATCACTACCCTCGCTATCTAAATTTGAATAAGAAGAAGATGTCTCTAGCTCAAGAACCTGCTGTGGCTGATTTAAATCTGATGAGGAATCATCATTGAAAATTAGATCTGATGAGGGAAAAGAAGTGTCAAGTGTTGAGCCTTTAGGACTCTCCTAAAAATGGACACTTATCTCAATGAACAACTCATGAGTGACTGGATCTAGAAGGTGATACCCCTTAATACCATCCAAATATCCTACAAAGATGCAAGGCTTGGACTGACATTCTATAGCTTTGCATTTTTTCTTTAGAATGTCGGCCATGGCTGGGGATCCAAAATCCCTAAGGTGCTTGACATCAGGTTTCCTTTTATGCCAAGCTTCAAAGGGTGTTATCCCTTTCAATGTTTTGTGAGGGACTCTATTTTGAATGTAGCAAGCACAATTGATGGCTTTGGCCCAGTACTATGGTGCTAAGGATTTGGAGTGAATCATGCAGCTACCCATCTATTTCAAGAACCTATTTTTGCATTCTATAACCCCATTCTGTGAAGGACTATAATTGACTGTGCGCTACAAATCAATCCCCTTTATGGTGCAAAACTAGTCAAACCTGATGCTGACATACTCCCCTCCATTATCAATTAGAATAACCTTGATGGATTTCTCACTCTGTTTATCAACAAGAGCCTTAAAGTCTAGAAAATTTTCAAACACTACAGACTTTTTTTGAGAAAATATATCCAAGTGTACCTAGATAAATCATCAATGAAAGTGAGGATGTACTTGGCCCTTGTGAAAGATGGTTTGGGAAAGGGTCTTGATACATCACTGTGGATTAACTCCAAAGGTTGTGAAGCCCTCCAAGCTTTGCCTTTGTCAAATTTTGTTTTGGGATGCTTTCTAAGCGAACACCCCTCGCAAAGTCCTTTTGAGAATTGGACACGAGGCAAGCCAATGACCATGTCATGTTTGAAAATTTGCTCAAGGTAGTGGTAGTTAAGGTGGCCAAACCACTCATGCCATAATTTTCTAACTCCATCTGAATGAGTCATCAATGTTGTTGGAGAAGAATCAGGTGCAAAATGTGAGCAGGTGTATAATGTTGCTTGGTGATCTGCCCTACCCACTACCACTATAGTATCACTATGCAATTCCTTGATAGCCACTGAATCTGGTGAAAACTCAATTCTCATGCCTCGACCAATGTGAGTGATTTAGTACACTGATAGGAGATTGGTTGAAAGAGAAGGAATACTTAGAACATTATTGAATGTTCCTCCTTCCATTTCAACTGACCCTCTCCCTGTAATGAAAATTGATGTGTCATCACGCAAACTAATTGAAGTCATGCTACAAGGCTCTAAAGATGAAAACTTAACTAGTGAAGAGCCCATGTGGTGGGAAACACCTGAATCAATGACCCATGAAGATGTAGACACTGTTGTAGCTACAAGGGCCTTGCCCTTTTCTTTCTCCTTATCCTTGCCTTTTGCCTTGGTAGAATCTTGGGTAGATGAATTCTGCTTGATGGACTCAGGAACACCTATGTTATTCTTCTCTAGAAGATGAGTTAGGTGATCTATTTATTTCTTCATGCATTTGTGTTCAACATGCCTTGTATTTTTACAATAGGCACACTTAACCTTCTCCTTCTTAGGTTTATCATTGGAGGAGGAAGACTCAGTGTTGTTTTTGGCAGGGTTGTTGTTTTCTTTCTTCTTTTCCTGGTCCTTGTTCTTTTTCTTCTTCTCCTTTGTTGAAGTCTTATCCTTACCATTTCTAGCTATCAAAGCTTGGGGTTGAGTAGACTTCATTGTGCCCATTTGAATTATCTTATCTTGCTCCCTAGTCAAGTCGGCAATGAATGAATCCAAAGAAGGCATTTTCCATGTAGTGCCAAGGGCACTTTTTGTGGCATGGAAAGTGGAGACAAAGACTGAATAGCTTGGACCTAACTTTGAGAGAATAGAAAGGATGAGTTGATCATATTTCTTCTCTATCTCACATTATTTCAATTAAAATCTAAGGGCCTTAAACTTAGTGAAGAAGTCCTATAGGGTGTCAAAATTGCTAGGACTTAGACTTATGAGTTCATTTTCAAGCTCATGACCTCTCATCTCATCAAGCTTCCCAAATAAGTTTTCTAAGGTGTCCCATATGTCATTGGGAGTCTTGGAGGATTATAAATGGAAGAGAAGTTTTGGAGACACAGACAAGCTCAGTAATCCATAGGCTTCATCACTACGGTTGTACCACTTGACCATTTTAGCATCAGTGTTGGGTTCTACTTCAGTACCCATGGTGATCCTATACAACCCTTTGCTTATAAGAATTATTGAGATTTTAACCTTCCATTCATGATAGTTGAAGGGTGTTAGGGGTTTAAGTTGAAAATAATCCATTTTAAGCTGAATTTAGATGATGTTGTGTTGATCGCAAGCTGTGAATTTATGCAGAAAGGAGAATGAAAGCAAAGATTTACAAGTTTGTGAAAAGCAATCAAACCCCCCCCCCCCCCCCCCCAAAATATTGAGCCCATCCCCAAATATGCAAGTGTATGCTCAAAAGACGTTGGGCTCAGCCAAGAATGCATCTTAGAGCAATCAATGCAAGACTAAAGCAAACAGGACGTCGAACTCAGTTGAAAATGCATTTTAGGAGACCCAAATTATTGGCACTTTATAAATTTGTGCATTTTTTACAAATAACAAGCTTACACTGTGGAGAATTTAATTACAAACATTTTTTCAAAAAATGGCACCCAAATCCAAGCTATCATTTGCAAGATATTAAAGGTTCAATTTTTTTCGTAAACTAGTGTTTTTCCCCAAAAAAACACTAAAACAATAAAAAAATGCCTATTTTGAGAGAGAAAGTGGCCTTCCAACCACTCATTGGATTTGGCATGGAGCAAGGAATCCAAAGAAAAAGGTATTTGTGAAATCAAGTTTAATTGATTGTCTCGGTATGCATGAAAGCAAGTTTACCTTCCTCTTTTAGTAAAAAAATACTAGTAAGGCAAAAATGAATTTCCAGCTAGTTTTTTTTAATAAGAGGAAAGAAAGGGAGATAGCTGTTGTGTGTTGTCTAAGGCCTTGATAGGCACTACCAAGAAGATGAAATCAGGCCTTCACAATGAACATGCACCCTTCCAACACTTCCAATGCAATGCAGATTTTAGCACACAGACTGCAGACTTAACACTTCTAGCGTAGATTTTACCACAAAAGAGACAAAAATAGGTGCAAAAACAAAATGCCAGGTGTAGAAAAAGGATGCCTAGTGACTAAGGGTCCACATGGGATGCCAAACCAGAAAATAAAGCGCCATTTTCTAAAGAAAACAATTCTAATTTTGCTTGAAAAAAATAACCTGCAAACCTACACGCTGGACGCCGTACAACCTGATGGCATGGCTGGAAGGACTACTGCTGCTGCTTGGCATGGAGTTCTAGAAGCTTGGCACAGAGTTGCAGAAGCTACGCCTGGACTGAATGAGTGAAGTGTTGCTCCTCCCTCTGCTCACAACAATGGTGCCTAGCAGCTTGCAACAAGGTCAGTGCCTCTAACATCCAGAAAACAAACCAAATAGAAGAAATCTTATCTTTTTCCTATAGAATGACCAAAATAAAAGAATTTCTTCTGCCTTTGCTAAAGCCACAACCAATCTAGACAAGATGTCTTGGCAAATTCTAACTCAGAAGTAATTTTTTTGAACACGTTTTCATATGGATTTGCATGAGTTTTCAAAAAAATCTACCAAAATAAAGGAGTTAAACAACAAAAAAACTACTAAGAAAGCAAAGTAAGAGTTTTAGAATAGCATAACCAGACACATGATTATCAGAGTGGATCTAATACCATATCAGAGTTTTCAAAATCTGGATAATGTGAATACAATGGAGATGTGATCACACAAGATGAAGCAAGTGCACACCACATAAATGCTAAAGCAATTTGAAATTATACAAGAAGCTAAATTACATAAGACAAAATGGAGAAAACCAAAATCTAATTAACATGAGATGGCCAAAGTGAAGAATACATATAAGATAGCATGTAAGTAACTCCTCCACAAAAGGTGGTCAAGGCACCCAAGAATAGACTGTAACTCCTCCATGAAAGGTGGTGACAAGGTGCTAGGAATAGAGAAGTAACTCCCATCAAGGGAGTTACTTATGACATTCTTATGAAACCTATGACACATCTATACCATGCATCTCCACATAAGCTAGCCTATCCCATGAACGTAGGAAAACTCCATGTAGCACAAAAATATAAGTTCCCTAATTAAAAAATAGGGAAAAATAAAAACCTACACTAATAAGTTTAGAATGAGGGAGAAGTTGCTTATTGAGAGAAGGTTTTGAGAGTGGTTACTATTAATGATAAAGGGGGAGGTTTTTGGTATGTTGTTATCATTTATGTCAAGTTTTATGTCATTGATGTTAAGGCACATATAGTGAAGGTGTATTCTAATTGGTCTTTAAGGTATGCGCATGATATGACAAGTGAGATTGTTGAGCATTATCTTTTCTATTGGTTGATGTCAAGGTTTAAGTCAGCTTGAAGTTTTCAGTGTTGTCATAGAAGGTTATTGTGAAGATATGATGACAAGTAGGTTTGAAAGAGTGTGGTTATGAACAAGTCTAATTGTAAATGTGTGTTTTTACAAGATTATAAACATTAAAGGTATGTAATGTGAAAGAGAGTATTGCAGTGGTTATGAGTGTTGTCTTTTTTCCATTGTTGAAAAATTCATGAAGAGGTCAAGTGCTTAAGTAACCTAAGTCTAATCATGGAATGAAGAGACATTATGAGAAGGTATGAGCATGGAAGATTGGTGAGATGGGTGCAAACATGCATGAGTGGTTGTATGAGGTTTATTTAGTATGTGAGTGAGGTTGAGAGTGCATGAAAAGAGGCATGAAGGTTAGCTTTTAGGGTTAATGTGGTTTACAAGTTAAGATATATAGAACAAAAAGAGAGAGTGTGGTGTAATGAAGGTTCATGATCAGATTTAAAGTTATTTGATATCATATAAGAAGTGTCAAAGGTGAGGTATGCTGTTTCAAGTTTTTTCATGAAGTTTGAGGTTCTAGTTTGAAGGAGAAGGCATGAAAAGTTGTTTGAAGTTCTGTCGAGTACTTAGAATGAAGGGTTATCAACTTAAGAAGGATTTTATTGTGCTCATTATATCATAAAAAAATTTAGTTATAACCTAAGTAGTTCATGGTATATGGGTAAGGGTCTTATATCAATATTCAAAGCATTAGTTTTTGGATTGAGGGGCTATGCTTTATGAACGATTGTTAAGAATGGAAACTAGTTTAAACCCTCTTAGAACCCTAATGAAGAATGGATGTTGAAATTTTTTCTCCAAAGTTATTATTATGGATTGAATTTATTATGTGATTTATTTTATATTTTATTGGAATCTCCCAGGTACCTCTAGGTGTTATTAGTTAGAGAGAGGAGAGAGAAAATGTTGAGTTACATACTTGTTTCTAAATAAGTTGTTGTAGAAGTCAAAATTTACATTAGAAATAGTAATAAAATGGATGAAGGAATAAGTTAGAGACTCATGTTTCATGTAAATTAAGGTTTTTATATATATATATAATATAATATAATATAATATAATATAATCCTCAATTATGCTAAACTGATCATCCAAGTTAGCTAGTCGCTAAGAGGCCTAACAATGCAAATCATGAAAAATATAGACAATAGTGAGAAGATGAATTATAATGTGTTTTCATGATATAATTATGAAACCAAGTGCATGGATATTTTTTTTATGACTTATAGGTCATGTATATGGTTTCAATAAGTTTTGGAGGTTAGTGAATATGGTGAAAGGTTGTTTACAAGTTGACCTGTTTGGTTTAGATAAGATAATATGATATAAGGTCATGAGATTGGTTTGAAAGACCAATATTTTGCTGTTAGACCATATGATTTTTACATTTGAGAATGTTATAAATATATTATAAAATATTTTAAATGTAGAATGAGTCTTTGAATTTCTCTACACAAGTGTTGGAGTTCAAAGTCATCATGACTAGTCTCTGAGAATACTAATAGTTCAAGGTGACTGAGTTGCAGAGGTGTTCTTGAGCCCTTATCTCCTAAATGTAAGTGTCTAATGCATATGGTGATATTTTTTAGGTCATTTAGATTATGTATAAGTTATTTATTATCATGGTTGTGTGATAAATTATGTATTATCTTTAGTTGTTCAAGACATACTTTTCTATTTGTTTAACGACCTAATGTGAATAGTGCTAATGGAGTGTTTCAAGTGGTGGTTAGACTTAAAAAGTGTCATGGCGATAAGAGGATGTTGTATAAGGACTATTTGATTGTTTTATTAAAATTTTGTGATGTTTATAGAGGTATAGAGTGTTCTAAAGGGTCAGAAGGTAACATAACCTAAAGTAAGCCTAATGGAATTAGGTCTCCATGAGATCTATAAAAGGATTTGGTCTATTTGAGTTATGGATGACCTAATGTAATGATTTATTATTAATTTAAATGTGTATTAAGGCCTTTTTTGTTGCCAATATAAGTGGGAAAGTGTGTTTGGCTGACCAAATGGTGTATGAACAAGAGGCTTGTATAAATATAAGGCAATTTTAAGGCTATTTGAGTAAGCTTAGTGGAAGTAAATGAAATTAAATATTGAAGAATAGAAGGAGGTCTTGTATAAAATTGGTGGGATGTATAGAAAATTTGATGAAGATATAATAAGAGTTATGTGTATGAAAATCAAGGTCATATGACCTAATTAGTCTTGAAGAGACCTAGTTAAATGAAGAAGCCTAGAAGGTTGTTTAAGAGGGTTAAATATTGTGAAGAGATAAAGAAGGTAATCATCATCTATTGTATGAGAAACAAGGTGATTTGAAGGTGATAAAAGTAATTAGGTGGCTGAGTTGGTGCTGAGTCATCTAGGGGGTTAGGACTTCCTTATAAGTGGGTGCTTGTTAAAGCCTACTCAAGTGGGTGCTTGTATAGTTGGAGTTGGTACTTCACTAAATTTGGTTTTTGTCTTATAGTACTATAGTCCATTTTTAGATATCAGTGGGTTTTCTTCACCTTTAGGGTTTTCAAAATATATGATGTGTTATTATATTTCATATTCATATGTATGGTTGCTTGTGCCTTGATTGATCTATATATTTGTATGAATGGCTCATAAATGTTAAGTGAAATTAAATGAATGTTTTGAAGACTAATTCACCCCTAGTCATTATTCTTCTAACATGCTCTCCCTAGTGTCTAAAATAGAGGTGTTGGGATTTTAGTGTGTTACTTTGATTTATTTTATTGGACTAACACAAGACTAACCTCCCCTCTACGTATTCATTATTCATATTATAAACTATCAATTTATCATCATTTCTAAATGGTCTCATATGTGTGGCTAAAACTAGTACACATCATGCCATTTAGATCTATGTTAATTGACTTGTTGTGAAATGGTGTTGTCCTTTTTAGAACCACTACATTTGTCAATTGCTTAGAGTAGTGCAATGTTTGAGTTACCCCTATGGTTCGAGGCTAAGCACCACTAACAAAGCTTATTTAACTTCTCAAACAAGTGTCCTATTATGTCACCTTCAATTTATATACCCCACCATGGATTAGGTTTAAAATTATACCAAGAGATGATTTCCCAGGTCAACGCTTACCTAGAGAACTCATAGAGAGGTGTTGAACCCATCCCATAAGTGACAATTCATAGAATAAAGAAAGTGGAAGGACTCTATTGTCATTTTGGGGTCACCCATTTTTTTTTAGATTATGGGGAGGGCCTTAGTGACTTTTCTTCCATGCTTTTGGACCAAAGTGAAAAATGCAAAGAGTGAGTGTTTTTGACCACCCAATTTCCATAAAGGGGATGGGGAGAGAGCATACATGTGAAAGTTGTTTTTCTAAACAAACACTCAAGAAACAAAAAATGTAAAACTCTTATGAGTATTTAATGAAAGTGTGAATTCATTTTTACAACACCAAACAAAATCTGTCATGAATTTTATCCCCTTGGAGTTGTGTTGAAAACTTTAGACAAAATGAAAATAATTCAAGTAAAGGAATTTTTAAAACACCAATTTTAAATGTGATTTTTAATACTTAAGAGTGTTTTAAAAATGTCTTATCTTAGCCTTTGGGTCCTATAAAATATGTTAGGGGGTCCTTGCGCTTCGAATCAAAACATAAGTGGGAAAATAAAATTTGAGTTTTAGCTCTTGGGTTTCCAAAATTTTACACAAAGTAGAAAACTATATAAACAAAAAGTAATATCACCACTTTTAATACAAAACCATAACTATTATCATAATATTGAAAGTTTCTATAAAATAAATGGTTAACACAAAATTGTAACTATTTACGCAAATATCATAAAACTTAGGACAATATCACTATTTAAAGATAATATCACAAATTTTCCTATAACATAAAATATTTAGTCACAAAAATACTAAAATTAGGCAATATCACTACTTATCACAAAAAATTATCACTTATTAGGCAATATCACTACTTATCATGTAATTTCATGATTACAAAGTCATAATATTGCAATATCTCAACTTTTCTTGAAAAACAAACTATCAATTAGAAAATCATGGTAGTTAAGCATAATATCATAATAGTTAGCACAATATCGTAGATGTTTAGGTAATATCATGACTGTATAGTTGTGATATTGCTAAAAAATAATGATTATAGAGAGCAAATATGTGACTATATAGAGCAAATTCATGATTTCTAGTAGAACATTTATGACCCTTTAATTTCCACTTTTTTGATCAGCAAGATTGTATTTTGACATGAAAATTATTATGAGGATGTCCTAAATTACCTTGGGAATAATTTTTTGTGGTAAACGTCCACTGGGCATGCCATCATGTGAGTAAGGAATTTGTAGAGGGGAAGTTAGTATAGTGTTATTCCAATAAAACCAAACCAAAATAACACATTAAAATCCTAACACCTCTGGCTTGGACACTAGGGAGAGCATAGGTAACAAACATACAAGTGAAAGCACAACTAGAACATAAAATAAAATATTTTTTACCTCTCTTTGAGTTCTAAATGACTTGTTGAAATGGCTTGCTTTGTTTGTGTATCAAGGAATCTTCATCAATGGAGATTCATTTGCTTCACCTTTCCTTAACACCTTGGCTTATGAATCCTGCATGGTAACATTACTTGAAAGGTTTCTTTGCATCATTTTGAGCATTATAACATTACACCAAGATAGCTTAGAAACCAATAGGTGTGGCCTTGTATTTATAGACTCAATATTTAACTCTCACCCAAGGTGAGTTAAGGTTAAGTTTAAACATGGAATGAGTTCAAATAAACCCTAGGTGAGTTGAGGCTAATTCTAGTTGAGTTAAAATTTGTCATGTAATTATGATTTTTAATTACTAGGCATGGCTCTCAAATTAGATATTTTGAGATATTTTAGAAGATCTTCACAATTCATAAAGGAAATTATGAAAAGGCTTGATATTTAAATTTTTGGAATTTTTATTTTTAGACAATTCATTAATTATAAATGGATAATTTAGATAAGTATTTAATCTTGTTTAATTAGATTATTCATTTTGATTAGCATTTGATATCTTGAAATATTTGATCAAGTGCCTTACTTAATGGGTTCATAAGCCAAATTGCCAATTAATAGGTCATGAGGTGATTAGGGATGAATCCATGAGAGATTATTATTGCCTATAGGATATTACCCTAAATAAGGATCCCTCAAAATTATTATAAGCATTTATTAATGATGCATGGCCAAAATTGGGATGTTCAGTGATTCCTAAGATTAATTTACAATGTTTGGTAGAAATTGGTCTAAACCCTGATTGAAAGCTAGTTGTGGCCAGATTTGGGTGTCTACAAAAAGGAAATAGGATGAAAAGAACAACATTATCTAAGAATATTTGAGAATATGATCATGCACATTCCTCCATGGCTAACATATAAATCTTGCTCTCAAAGAAGGTAAATAATGCCTATTTTGTCTCCCATTGATAATTACTTGTATTGTTCTCTTGATCCTTGAGTGTCTAGGCTTGAGGTGTTAGATTTATTAGTGTGTTTTTATTTAGTTTTTATCATACTAACACAAAACTGACTCCCCTTTTGGATTCTCATTGATCACAACAAGAGGATTCCATTTAACCTCATCAATACTAGCGGAACCTTCTAGAAAGCCATGGACTTCACCTTCAAATGATTAATTGGTAAGTGGATAATAATACATATGGATTATCTAACTATATCCTTAGCATACATGTAAGATCATATTCACCACTTACAAAGGATATTTTAAAGGTGAAGAAGGTATGGTATGTCCCTTAACTAAAATAAAAGTGCATTTGGCATCATGAAAGGTAATATCTTTGGTCATATTATCACCAAATAAGGTATCTCTATTAATCCCAAACATGCCAATGTAATTTATAAGATACTTCTACCTAACAATAAAAAATAATTTAAGTCATTATTTAGAAAAATTAACTTTATATGCAAGTTTATATCTTGTTTTATTGATACTTTAAAGCCCCTAAATGCTATGCTAAAATTGGAAGCTAAAGTGGAGTGGAATCCTCTAGTGAAACATGCCTTCCAAAACATCAAAAATGTTATAATGAATGAACTAGTATTGACCAACATGGACTATTGAAGGAATTCCACCTCTATTCCTTCACCTCTAAACATACTATATATATACTCACTCAAAGAATTGATGAAGAAGAACATCCCATAGCTTTCATGAGCACAAAATTGAAAGAGATAGAATTGAAGTACTCCACCTTAGACAAGTAAACTAATGCTTTAATCAAAGTTATCGATAAGTTTTAGCACTATATCATCAATAACAAGGTGCATGCCATTATCCCAGACCTAACCATAAATATAATTTGGGTATAAATTGAATTGGGAGAGCCTAAAGGTCAGTGGATGGTTAATTAAAAATTTTATGATCTAGAGATCAAACTTTTTAGGATGGTAGAGGTCAAGGCCTCACTCAACTGATCATTAAAATATAGACTAAATATACCTAATTATCCACTATCATCTCTATGAGAAACCTTCTATGTATTGAAAAAATAAAAAAAAAGGGTTATGAGGCTAAAATTAACTCATCATATATTTAATAATGGAGTAGTATATAAAAATAAATATGAGGGCATATACCTAAGGTGTCTATCAAAAGAGGATGCAAAATAGGTCATAACTAGCTTTCATGAAAATTTGGGCAATGGCCACCCCTGAAGAACAACATCCCATTAAATTCTATGAATTTGTTATTATTGGCCCACTACCTTTAAGGATGCACACATACATGTTTTACCCTACTAAGAGTGATATAAAGTCACTAAGAAGAAAGTACATGTAGTGATGCACTTCTAACCTATAATAGAATAATGCCTTTTCACTCAATGGGGACTTGACTTCATAGGGGTCATCAACCCATAATCATTAGTTGGACATAAGTTTATAGTCATGAAAATTGATTACTACACAATATGGATGAAGGCAATAGCCACTAGGAATAACACAACCAAATAAGTGATCAAGTTCCTTGAAGAAAACATAACTACACTATTTGACATGTCAATCTCACTGGTTTATGATAATGGCCCTACATTATAATTAGTTTAATTCATTGGATGGGCCTATGAGAATGATGTCACCTTAAAATTATCCAAAAAATACTACCCATAAGGAAATGGGTTGGATTGGTCAACTAATAAAAACATTATGGATACAATTAATAAGTATATGAAAAATTGATATAGAGATTAACACTTGATGCTTAAGTATGCACTCTGGGTTGATCACAGTAGATACAAGTTGGCCCTCAAAAGTTCAACTTTCCTACTAGTATATGTTTAGAAGTAAATATTCCTTGCAATACTCATATTTTATAAGTACAAATTCATGCATGAATACATAGAGGATGATACGAAAGTGAATTTAAGACTACATGATATTATTTAGATATAAGATGTATGAGAAAAAGCCCTACAAAATTTTAATAAACATTAGGACATTGTGAATAAGTGGTTTTATAATAAAATGAAATTCAAATCCTTCAAAATATCAAATCTAGTCTTGTTATAAGATAAAGTTCATGAAAATAAGGGCCAACACTCTAAGATAGATCTACTCTAGATTAGATTGTATCAGATTACTGAGTTACTGGGGCATAACACTTTCAGATTAAAATACCTCCAAAGGAAGGATCTATCTCTAATGGTAAATGGAAAGTTAATTAATCACTACTTCTTGGTTATTCTATCCATAGTTGTCTTAGTTTATCCCTCCCATATAAATGAATTGATGTTACAAATATACTTTATAAGCAAAGGAATTTTAGATTTGTTTTCTTCTATCATATGTTTGCTTTTTTTTTTGTCCTTACTTTGGTACTCTGTTTATTTTCACTTATCCTTCGTATGCTTCCCCTTAGATTACATACCTATATTATTTGTTCTTTGATCCTTAAAATTTTGTCCCTAATCCTAGGAGAAAAAAAGAACATGTTGGCACTAGGAAGAGGGAATTAGCATAAAGCACTAGTTCTCATATTCAAGGTTTGGTCCCCTCAAAAGATGATAAGCATTGAAAACATAGTCAAAGAAATAAGAAACAAAAGTGGGCTCTCATTATTATAAAAATATGATTAGATGGGGTAAATCATTTTGTAGTTCCTAATTAGAAAGAAGTCATTGATTTAAAACTAAATAGGGGAATTGAGATTTTTTAAAATTTCTAACAAGAAATCATCCCCACACTTAAAGAACATCAAAAGGTCACCATAAATTAACTGATATAGCAAAGAGTCACTTGATGTAAATAACTCACCAAATAAACCATTCACCTTGGATGCAATGGTTCCCAACCCTCATGGATCAAAAATAAAGAAAGAAATTAGAACTAAAGGAAGTGTGAAATGTTAAGAAAATCTTAAAGTCTTTTCTTAAGAAAGGTTTATTTATGCAACCTCCAGTGTAGGATTTCCAACTTAACTAGAAATGGAGAAAATATTAAAGGGGAACCAAATGTAATTTTTTTGGGGATATAGGTTTTTATATAGAATTATATCAATGCCCAAGGCTTCTCTTCCAAAACAAATTTATGTGAAACAAGTACCTTTTAGGAGTTTTAAACACATAAGTTACACTCAAGATTGACTAGGGAATTTGAAAGGAGATGAAAGGAAATTTATCAATCTTCATAGAAGATGACATCTTAAAAAAATTAGAGCCCAATGTGTTATGTGCTAAAGAGAAATTATTTACTCCTTTCTCCACTTATTATGTTGAAATAAGTTTTTAACTTCCTATCCACTTGTTCAATAATGGAGGTCTATAGTCTGGGTTTTAAATGTTGGGAGATGTTTTCCCTACATAATCACCATTTGTTGTGACCAACACATCCATTTTTACAAAAGAAAAGGGGAACTATGTAGTACATAAAATTTGAAAATTCTTGGCCTTATAATGATCTTAGTTTGATAAGTATCAATTTCAAAATTTTAGATGTTTGTTTGATTCCCAGTCTTCAAAGGGATTTCCTAAAACTAATGATATCCTATTCGCTTATATTTGATTTTTTTGTAGTTGTTTACATAAAAATGATTAATATCAATATGTTATCAGTGTATTTTTAATACTTAGTTTTTTCTAGGTGATAACTATTCCTTGTATAAAATACTTATGCAGTAAATTCTTAGAGTCCTAGATGACACTCTTTTGAAAGCATTTTGGCTAACTGGTAAGCATCCTTTTAAGGATGAAGCAATTTTGAAATTTACTCAGCCTTTGATTAAATTGTAGGTGTTAGAGGTGTTAGAGATGTTAGATCATTTGGAGGCCTTAACCAATAGGAGAGTACCACATCTACCAAGTACACTTGGAGGTGTCATAGCACTATGAGGCTCAAAATAATGGGAGAGTCTCGCATATACCAACTAAAAATTAGAGGTGTCAAATCTATCAGACCCTCAAAATACCTAAACCAATGGGAGAATGCCATGTGTACCAAGTACACCTGAAGGTGTTAAAGCTATTAGATCCCCCAGAGTCCCAAACCAATGCAATATCACCATGTGTACCAATTACACCTAGAGATGTCAAAGCTATTAGAACCTTAGGAGGCCCAAACCAAAAGGAGAGTACCATATTTACCAAGTACACGCAAAGGTGTTAGAGTCTCAAGAGGCCAAAATAAGAAAGAAACTGTCATGTGTACTTATATACACCCAATTGCCAAAAGGTCTTAAAACACATCTGGATGAGTAAAAAAATAGTATATATTGGGAACCCTTGATCTAATGATAAAACAACATATGTAATAAGTACACTCAAGTTAGTAATTCACATAGTTAGAGATGTCAATATAAAGTGCCTTACTACACCCAATCATCAAAGTACATATCAATCCTTCCACTTTATAAACAAAACATGTCCAATCATGTGGACATCCATAGTGCCATGAGGGCTATAAATAGGCATGTGCCTATCATACTCCCAATAGCTATTTAACTTAGCTGGAACTAGATCATGATTTAACATCTGCAAGAGTCCCATCATTATAAATAAAGCTAGATTTGGTATCTTTTTAAAAATTCAAATGGAATCTAATTATAGAAATGACTAATTCAAAAATGGGCCATAAACTAAGAGTTTAATTGATAGGATATAATCCCCCAAACCCATTTCTATGGGAGACCCTCTTAGAGCATTATAAGGTCCCATGAAATTTGAGTTCACCATTGTTTGTCCTCATGTAATTTGAAATATTAAGATCCGTTTATATTGATTTCCTTACAGAGCCTAGATTACACCCCTACTAAGTCCTACATACAGAAGAGAACAAAATTAAGCAAAGGTTGCCTCAACGTCAATTCCCAAGACAAAGTAAGAATTTAGGGATACCACATTCCTAAAAGGTATCACATGCTTCAACCACTATAAAAATATCTTTAAAACCATTGAATATATTCAAAAACCAAATAATGATAGTAAGCCTCAAGAAGATGACATCAAGTTTATATACAACTTGATATCCCTTAGAGTCTTGGGCCTACACAAGGATAATTATAAGCCTAAGGCATTTACATGTAATGATCTCTTAACTAATTTACCATGGACCTCTAAATTTAGTAATGATGTTGTATATTCACGTAATTAAGGAATCTAAATTTGGTCACCTTATCACTTTTCATAGATATTGTTTTAGATTAGGGTAAAAATAGGTTTTGAAGGGTCCCCGAAACCCTGTACTGATCAAGAAAGATAAAATGTTACAAACCACCAAGGAAGGCTAACCTACTAAAAAAGAGTAACAAGACCAGGTTTTAGAAGGACCTAAAACCTCAACAAAACCAGGTTTAACAACCTGAAACCATGCTAAAACAATATTACATTAGCAACCAACATAAATTGTGACAAAATAATCCCATAAAACCATTGGGTTCTCTATCACCAAGAAAGAAAAAGACACCATCAGATCCAACAAGTGATGGCCATAACTAGGAACGACCCCTTATCCCCTGCAAAATGTGCAACCCAAAACTCTCGGTCCCATTGCCACCATCGCCCAACCCATCCACCTTAAAGTTTGCAACGATCACCCCCTACACCTAGAGGAAACATCGCCATGGTAATCTAAATATCTCCAAAAAAAATAACGATCCACTCAGAATAGGGTGATGGTCAACACAACAGCCACAAAATGGAAGACTGAGGAAAAATATAGATCCACGCAATTTTCAAGAACATGGCTCCACTACAGCAAAGGATATCTCCATTTACCCCAAATAGGGCACTGCATCTCAAAAACAAACCATAGAGGAATCAAAGATTCCCCCATCCAAAAACTATTTACTTTGAAAACCAGTTCATGGTGGCCGTCCAACTCAGACTAGAAAACCAGTCCAAGTTCCAACCACTGAACAGAGATCCGAAGCAAAAAATAAAAATAAAAAACCGTGCCATAAGTGTATACTTTTTTGCACCGCACTAAACACCCAGACTCCCTCCACAGGGATCTGGTCTCCAGAGCTCGAGAGGCAGCCATGATGATTAGGGTTTCAACACAGCCATCTCCATGGCTGCACTCCCTCTTCCCTCATCCTGCCCGCGAGTGCTGATATATGTTTTTTCATAGATATTGTTATTAGTCAACACTAATTTTATCATTTATTTCATCCTTTCATCCTATCCTCCTAGTCCCATTATAGTAGTTTATCTAACATCCCCCTTCATTATTATTCATCATACTAACCTTTCCCCTTCCCATTTGTTCATTAATTCTTCTAATTAATCCCATTTATATCTAAATATTGTCTTATCTAATATTTGGGAATTTAAAATTTCATCCAACCTACCCTAGCCTATAAGTAACCTCTCTTATACCCCTATACTCTTTATAACCACTTAATTATATGAATAATCAACCACTAATCATGATTAAACATCTAAAAATACTCTAGAGGATTCTACCTCTAGAACATTCCCTCCTCTAGAATCATCCAAGGAATTTTTATAAAGAACCAATCCACCTTTGAATTTTTTCCATTGATCTGCCTTCCTCACTCTCTATAAATAACCAATCCACCTTCCATTCCAACTAATGGGAATTTATCTATAAATTTCATAGGCCTTCATTCCAATCTCTTAATCATAATCCATTAGTATTTTGTCAAAAAATCATCCAATCCAAGTCAAAAATCAAGTCAATATCATGCTAAAATTCTAAGTCTTAAGGTAATCCAAAATCCATAAATCACTCAGTCTTTTCTCTTGTTTTTATCTTGATTTAGATCACTTAGATTTAGGATTAAAGAGTTGGTTATGTATGTTCATTTATTTTTGCATATTTGATCCTATTGGATCTAGATTTTACTTGTAGATTTCCAATTTGAGTTTATTTTAGTGTATAATTTTCATAATCAAATCCATTTCTCAAATTTATCATCTCACATTTGAAGACCACATTGGGAGACCTCCTTTTAGACTAATCTTGTGAGTGTGAAGTGTGATAGTACAGCTTATAAGAAAGATTTAAGAGAATTTTGGGGCACAAATTTTTTTAAAAATATCACGTTCTAGGTGAAAAGTAATTTTGCTCTACAAAATGTACTTTTGAAACTAATAGTTGGAATTTTGCCCTCAATAGTCATTATTTTACATCAATTTACCACCTTAACCATCAACTGCTAGGTTGACTTAGCCATTTCATTTTTGTTAGTCAAAATCACTTATTAACAGTTGTGATATTAAATTTCTAGTTGTGATTTTGAATATGTAGTTATGATTTTATATATGTAGTTACAATTTTGATTTAATTCATAAATTGCCTTTAATAATATTAACAAACTTTATAATTAGATTTTATAGTTTTTTTTCTTTTTATCTAACCCATTATATTACAGGAATAAGGATTAAAATTTTGACGATCTCAAACTATCAAGATACTAAGTTTTATGAAAAATCACTTATTTATAGTCATGATTTTGATTTCTAGTTGTGAATTTGACTTCGTCATTTGTGCTTTTTAACAATTAGACATTTTGAGGTTTTATGGTCTAAAATATGTGAATATTGATAATTATACATATTTTTATTATTATTTACGTATATTAGTCTCTATTTCTAACTTTTATTTTGTAGGACTAAACTAAAATCTACACTAAAATAATACCACAACTATTCACTTATGATCTTGAATCAAACTCAATCTAATCATGATTCAATCCTGTAAAATTTTGTAAATCACTATAAATAATCACAATCTAACAAAATCATGTCTAAACACGTTCTGAAAATCCTTTAGTCTTTTGTAAATATGTAAATATATCTATTTTTGTTGAATCTAAAAAATTGGTTATGCTCAATCATGGTTTTTATTTCAAGTTACAGTTTTACCTCTAACAATCATGATTTTTCCCTAACCACTAATAATTTGCCTAACCATTTTGGCAAAATTACTTGTCTGCATTTCCATTTTTGACGTGATATCTATGATTTTGAGTCCATGTAAGTGATTTTACATAACGTTGATTGTGTATCTATAGTTTTGATTACACCAATAGTAATTTTTCTCTTTATGTTCTTCAAAAATTGTATTTTTGAGTGCCCTTTTTAGATCATTTTTAGTGAATTTCGAGTCATCCCAAGCATCTCGTAAGCCTTAAATCACTTTTGGAATTAGGGGTGCTTCCCCTTGACCACACTCTATACCGCAATAAGGATCATACCAGTGGCACTTCCCCTAAAACTTAGAAGAGGCATTTCCCCTTGACCCCATAACGGGATATACCCTTTAACCCCACAAGGGGCACTACCCCTTGACCCCTGTGTCATGGCCCCTCAATTCAAAAAATTTATAGTGTAAAACCCACAATTTTTTAGAGTTTTTATTGAGGCTTATTAGGCTAAAATTTGGCTTGGTATTTTATAGGGGCAAATTAAGTGGTAGTTTTGTCTCACTTGATTTCACCTATCAAGTTACTAACCACTTATCTTATAGGTCATATTTTGTCTTTGTCTAACATCTTATCTTATAGGTTGCCCCTCAAAACTAATCACTTGTTTTAAAGGATGCCTATCAAATATTTTGGTTGTTTAAAAGACCATATTTGTATATATCACACTTAATTAATTGATTAATCAACTTTTTATTTGCTTGTCTATACTTGAGGGCTATAGTGGTGTATGATCTCCTCTCTACATCTTATTGGTGAGTCTTGGAGGATAAAAAACTATTAAAAAAATCTCAATTTTTTATGTATAGGGTGTAACATGATGTGGAATTCATCCCCACACACTTTTCATAGCATTGGGGGTTGGGTGACATAGATTTCATCACTAAACATTCAACCACACTTTATGATTTGGTAGAGTATAAATAAGAGGGAGAGCTATCATTAGGCAAAACAAGATACCCAATATAAGATCTTGTAAAGGTGAGAAGTTAATTCTTCAACCCAAGGATTAGACAACATTGTATATGAAATCAAGCCCCATGTATCTAGTGTATATCAAGGATTCCCCTAGTGAGCCTATATAGCCTAAAATAAGACCTTTGAATCTAAAACTAGATTTAATGCTAGAGTCAGTATCATATCCCAAGTGACCATTAAGTTCAAATGGGGTTGAGAGGGTTTAGAAGTTTCTATAATAGGTCACAACCTATAACCTCACATGTGAAGTTGTTACACGATGTATTCATTAGGTTACACTCTTGAGTCAGTCACTAATTATACGTTTGTAGCTTGCTTGATTTTGTTGCATATTATGTTTACCTATATTGTTTTCACCCTTTAAAAAAACACACACAAAATATTATTCCCCTAGTCAAACATAGTCCCTAGGCCAAACATAATCCCTTATTTACACATCACATTATTCTCCATCATTATCTTGTGTCCCTATCTTATTATTTTGACTTGACCTTGTCTATTCATACCTACAACATCATAGTATTCATATCTTAGCCTAGTATTCCATAGTTGAAACACAATTCATCTAGTCACAACCTTTTTTTGACTTCTATCCCCTTGACTTAGTCATTCACTATTATATCCCTATGTGACCTAGTCCTTAGTCATACCATGTTATCTTTAGTCTTACCATAATATTTTTCACATCCTTTCTATTAAATCTAATCTCATCCTAACCTACCTTCATACCCTTGTCACACCTCATCACTCACCTTGGTATTGTATTAGTTTTCATCCCCTCCCAGTACAATCTCACCACATTGTCTTCATCTTATCTAGACTTGTCTAAAACATCAAGACATTCCCTCTTGTCACCTACTCAAATCCATCCCCCAAATATACTTCCATCACCAATTTGGACTTGAAATCTAATCATAATTTTTCACTCTATCAAAATATAGTCTTAGTTCACCTTATAAAAATCACATCACTCATCTTGACCTTGTCTAACCTAATCACCTTGTCCATTATCATTTTATTTGTATATATAATTTAGCTTGGTCATAGTCTAACCCATACTTAGCATCCTTGTCAATACTAGTCATCTCATCAAGTCTATAACTATATGTTGGTCTTAATCTATGTTGGCAAGTAACACTTTCCACATCAGCATCCCCATTCTAAGCTTGTTTGTGTCTAATCAAGTTTGAGTCATAATCACAATGCTATCAACCTATGAATAAAATCATATCATCTTATTTGAGTTGATCATTTTTTATTGAGCCAATATAAAATAATATCAATCCTTAGTCAAAATTAGTCTCTTGGGCTAGTCTATCCCCTCATCAAGTCTTATAATTTGTCATAGTTCACTCAGTCAAATCTAATCTAAATCATTGCAAGTCTAGTTCACAACCTAAGTTGGTCTACTTCATCTTGTCTTACCTCATCTCATATCCAATAAAACTTGAGATTATACTAAAATAATACTTTATAAATTTTTTTACACATATCCCATCTTAATCTGTTTATATTTTCATTTAATCCCTTGCACCTACTAATTGGGGCCAATAAACCACATCATTCATACTTTATTCCATCTTGATCTATGACATCCAAAAAATATTTGGTCAATAGCATGATTGGGAAATGCCTCTTGGCCAATAGGGGTGCACTCCATTCTCACCTCCTTGAGATAAACACTCCATGTATTATATAATTTGACCTCATCCACCCAATATTACCTTCAATCCTCACCTATTCACATCAGTCTACTCCTAGCCTCTATACCATCTAGTTCCATTAAAAACCTTCATCAACCAGTCATAGCCAATCATCTATCCCTTCCTCTATTAGGAAATAAAATATAATCTTGGATACCTTATATTGTACTCATATTCTCACCTAATTGTGACAATAACCATTTTATTTAAAGTTAAATGCTTTGACATCTAATCCAAGAAGTGAAGAGAGGCCTTAAACTCCTCTTTCTATATTTATAGAATCCCTCTTCCAATAAATTATTTCCACATAAATGATTGTCTACCCACCCATACAACATCTTAACCCCACCAAGCATAAGACCTCTTGGTATAAAGCTAACCAATACTATGTATATCACTAAACCTAGGGGCATACCATTAATTGATATCATAATTTTCAAAACTATGTCCAAGACCTCATCGACCATGATGATAACAAAATTGAGAATGAATCATATTGGTTTACATCCAAGAGTGAACAATAAGATGAATGTCAAGATTATATTCCTAATCATGATCAAGCCCTTCCCATTCCAAGCCAAGGTCAAGACACCACATCCATCTACCATAGTTACCCAATATTTGACAAATCTTCCATAAAAGATGAGTCTATTCCCCAAGAACCTAGTCTTCCCTTCTCTCATGAGTCTTTCTTCCATGGTCCTATCTTTATTGAATCATCATCACATCAAAGACCCTATTTAGAGAGGTCATTTGTGGACCAATCGTCCTCTATTCATAGCATCACATCATGTACATCAAAGTTAAAATTAGAGTCAACACGAGTCTTATCTATAATAGGATCATGTTCAACACTAGTATCTAAATCAGATATTTTATTATAATCATCATCCTTGATTAATATTGTAGATCATAAACATGCCTACCATTTTGAATATACCTCTAATTTAGATGTCAACTAATCACAAAGCATATCTTTTAATCCCAATCAGGATGATGAAGTCATAACAAAGTTTTTACAAGATATATGTATCAAATATAGCCAAAGTGAATTTGATACATTAGATGCATGTCTTATATCTAGTCTTAATGATAATTTTACTAATCTTGAGGATATTTTCTATGATGTCAAAACTGGGTTTCCTAAGAACCCCTATAAATACTATGCTACCCCATCACCACTCATTGACCTCATCCTACCATCTCCCCTAGCTCCATCCATCATAGATCCTTTTCTTACCATCAATGTTCATTTAATCACCTCCATCCATAGGGATGAACATGAACATACATCATTGGAAGCTTCCTTGAGTAACATAATATGTGCCATAAATATAAAGGCTTGATACCATATTCAAAAAGTCATACATGATGATCAAATCACATTTGATCCAAAAATTCAAAATTAGTAAAAGTCAAATCATCAATCTAGTCAAAAAATGTCTTCCCCTAGTGAAACCACTAGGGGACCATCAAAGTCAAAATAATCATCATCTATTAAGTTAAAGATAAATCTCCTTTGGTGAAGCCCAAAGTTAGACACCAAGACACACTTGAGATATAGTCAAGTATAGAAATCAAAATAATGTCAAAATTAGTATTAAGATGGACAATAATCCTTAAGATAATTGATCAAAGATAAACTACAAAGTCAAAGTGTCTTGGATATCTTAAAGTATTTTTTCATATCATACTAATCAAGTATAAAATGTTCAACATTTCTAATGGTGTGTGTGACTGATAGTCCCACCTCCTAATCACCCATCACACTTCTCTATTATGATCATATCATTCATTAAATTCCTATAAATAACCATCAAATCCAAACCTTAAATCCATCCATACCTCACTTCACTATAATAGGTAACATTATTTCTCTTAGGGTGATGAAAAAACCTATTCTAGATGTATGGAGGGGTATAAATTAAGAGTCAATAAAGGTCACAAGGACATAAATACATTCAACAGTGAAAACATGATCCTAATATCACATATCTCTAGAATAGGTGTTTTTTTAAGATCACAAAAATGTCTGCATCCTTCATCTTACCTACCTCTAATAAAGTGAGATGCCCTTATTAGAAGCATAATGACTGAGAGGGACTGGGTGAATTAGTCTCCTTATAAAATTTTACTTTCACTTAAATATATATTATTAATCACTAATCAATCAACATCATCATATGAGTAATATCAACTAGTCTAACATAGCAATGAGAATATACACATAACAAGTATTGACACATAATATAAGTGGAAAACCCTCACGGGGAATAAAACCCATTGACCATATATTGAAAAAATAATAATATAAATCAATGAATAAAATTTAGTTGAGCACCCACTAAACTTGAAGAACCAACCCCAATATATCAAGCACTAACTTGATAGAGTCTTTAACAAGCACCCACTTGCAAGGAAGCACCAACTTCCTTAGTGACTTGGCACCAACTCAACCACCTCTTGACCAAGAACCCACTCAACCAAGTAGATATTTGACTTACATATTTTTACTTGTTTCATTATTCAATAGATGATGGTTATCTTCTTCATCTCTTCTCACACTTTTATTCCTCTCAAATTGGCCTCTAGCCTTTTTTGCTCTACTATCCCTCTTCTTAACTTGGTTAGGTTATATAAACTTGATAATAATATATGGTAACCCTATAATATATTATTGATGGTTTATATATACCATATTAATGGTATATAATACCCATTTCATATCTTCAAAGTTATATCTCATTTGATTCAACTCACACACTCTCCCTCACTAGTCAATTAAGCCTTGTTCTTATACTAGGCTCTTGCTCATACACCTCTTGGATATACATGCATAATTGAACACTTATTTTTTAAATATAATGGGACTCAAGACATGAAAAAACATTAATAAATCATTACAATATGTTAGTTATATCATATAGGACCAAAACCCCTTTTAGGCCTTAAGGAAACCTAATTTAATCAGGCCTTCATTAGCACATGTTACCCTTTGAACAGCTTGGAACACTCTTAAAATTATAAAAAAATATAACATATAATATTTATATTTAATATACCCAAAACAAGCTCATATTGGGTCTCTGAAACCTTTTATATCTAACCACCACTCGAAGCACACCATTTGCACTATTCACAATTAGGCCTATGCATACCTAGAAAGTCTGTCATGAAAAATTGAAAAAAAAAACACAATATTGTAAAAACACCATTGAAAAAAATTATATAAAAATAATATTTAATACATAAATTTTTTTACCAAGTTCATTATAATTTATTAAGTAGGGAAAATGACTCAAACCCTTCTCTGTAAGTAGCCCACTCAGAACTATCAACTAGCTTCAAAACACAGTCATGGAAACATGAATATATAATACATGAAAGGGAAAACATATGAAATTAAAATGTATGAATATGATATTAAAATAACCTTAGAAAAAATATAATAAATATATCATAATCTCTAATAGCAATAATGGTATTGCAGACCAATCTGTTGACCTTCTCTCTCATAGTCCTTACTCAGCCAGACAAACCATTTTAGATTAAATGTTTTAACCACTTTATCTAAATATTAAAAATTATACAAAGAACTATTATGACCTAAAATTAATTATAAAAAACTCTATGTACTTTTTTTCATCACTCTTATATTCAAATCCAACTTTTCATCACTTGAAACTTTTTTACATAGTATTTTTAGTTAACCTTTATTGGCCATATGATTGCCATTGATGTCAAAAGGGGAATTATGGATGTCATTGATTTCAAAGGATTAGGTAGGATTAGTAGAGAGTAGATCATGTTTATATTTATACAGTGTAAAGTTTTCATGATTTTATAGAGACCATTTTTGTACCACTTGAAGAACAACTACTGGAAGATCTTATTTCTATATATTTTTGCTCTTTTCTTAGTTTTCTATGAGAAAAGATAGAAATAAAAGATGAAGGGTGTGTACTTGGTAAACATGCACCTGTTGATGACTAGATGAAGAGAGAACTCCTTTTTGTCTTAGAATTAATACCTACAATAAGATAATACTTAATGTTTGTAGATGCTTATTGATGAAGATTATTTGTTAAAGATTGTTGATGAAGATGTCTTGAGGAAATTTTGGTAGAGATTCATTAATTTGAATTATTTTCCTCCAATGTGTGGAAGAGTAATGACCTCCTTGAAATGGATGAACACCTAAAATAAAATTTGGGTAGCAATACTCTAACGTTTCAACCTCCTCCTTAGGTGAAGGAGAGGGGGCGTATTTGTAGTTTTTTTTGTGAGGAAACATGCCAAAAGAGGGCATCTTGGAAGTATGACACATTTTTACCCAAGGTTAAGGATGGGGTTGGTGGAATATTCTTATGGGGGTTGTCAAGTCTCCCTACCTTACATGCAAGTCCAAGTTTAAAAAGAATTGTGCACATGGTGTGAAAATGGGACCGAAGACTTTGTTATACCCTTATTTGTCCTCATTTATGACTTTTAAGATTTCTCCCACCAAGTATGGTGCCATTTTTCAAGGGGGAATGGGTGAGTCAATATGAGGTGGGTGAAGATTCCAATTTGGGCTGATAAGTCTCTTATTGGGGCTAAGAAGTCCAGAATGGGGGCTCTTTGTCTCTCCCTAGGTGTGAAAGGGGTAGGTAAGTCAATTTTGAAGGATATTTTCATGTGAAAATTCAAAAACAAGTCAAATGAATTACCCTTGAGGAGAAATTAGACCCATTTCAATTGTGATGCTTAAATGAGGTCATTAAGCATCTTGGAAAAAGGGGCTAAAGGTGGGGTACCAAGCCATGTCACTTTGCCACATCATTTTGACATGCCACATGCCATGTAATTTGTCATGTCATATGCCATGTCACATGCTATGCCAAATGCCATGTCACTTTCTATGTCATATGCCATGTCATCATGAATAGTGAAAGTGGGTCCCATAGTGAATAGTGATGGTGAATAGTGTCTTGTGAATAGTGATTTCATAAACTATTTTTGAATGGTGTTTTCAAATAATAATTTTTGAATAGGAATGGGTAGAATAGGGAATTTGGTTAAATTACGAGGGTGGCATAAGGGATTAGGAAGGTTTTAGGAGGATTTAAGGTGGTCTTGAGGCATTTAGACACCTAAAATTGCAAGTGTGTAGTTTTTTAGTGTCTACATGTTTCTCCTTTTTGTTATGTAGCTTTGAATTAACAAGTTGAAAAAAGAATAGATTATTTGGTCAAAGGTTAGGGTTCCCTAAGTATGGGAGGAGGCTTTCCCCCTCAAACTGAGAGTTGATAAGGAGAGGCAGAATTGGGTATAGGTTTGATAAGTAGTTGGTGGGGAAGTACTAGGTGGTATCACAAGGTAGTGGGGCATATGAGACACCAATAGGTACATATAATGTGACTAAGCATGGTATTCAAGATTGCTCAAAGATGAAAGCTACCAACATTGGTCAAATAAGTTTAGTGGTAATAAGATAGGTGACTAATAGACCATGTGACCATGGTTGGGTACACTTGTTAGCCTTCGTAACAAAAGGTATAGTATCTATGTGGGTATCTAAATTTAGGAGTGATCCCATGTGTGGGTAACTAAAATTAGAAGTGATCCCATGTAAAACATCAATGGTCAGGTCATGTACTAGGTGGTGTAAAATATTAAATGTTTAAATGTTCAACATGGCAAAATTGGTTGGTGAAATAAAAAAGACTATGACGAGGGCATCTAAAAACATGCAAATAGGCCAGATAAAAAAAAACCAACATTGGGGTAGATGTGTGTAAGGTGGTTGGGTGGTTAGAATGGTGTGGTCGTGCAGAAGCCATATGCACTAGGCAAGTGGGTGCTGCCTACATAGCTCCATGGACATAATGTCCAAAATGAAATTTAGGCCTAATGTAGTTATTTTGATGTTGGGAGTGTTGGGTAACTGGTTGCCTCAATATGAAAAGGTGATGAGTTCATAGATAAAAATGAAGGTGGAAAAGGACGAGAGAGTCCAAACATGGACAGGAAAAAAGGTCATAATAAAATAAAGGGGTAATAATTCTAAAATTTATACCACTAAAAAAATGGGAGAAATAGGCTGTACTTAGTTGTAGGAAATATGTTACTACTTGGATTATCATGGTGATTTGATGGGGTCTTTCATCACCATCCAAATAAGCCAAAATTATGCATACTCCACAATAATATTATGAATAGGCTATAAAAGGGGTATGGTTTGACAATTCAAGGAAGAAAATTAGTAGAGTGGGTAAATGAGTCATGGTGAAGATTTGAACCCTTGATGCTTGAGCTAGTGGGGCACCGAAATAATCAAGCATTGAGTTTTGATGGAATTCTAAGAAAGATGCTGAGGGGCTTTGGAATATAGAAAAATATTAATTAATTGAGGGAGTAGGTTGTGTTCTCACATAGATATCCCAAATCTCCCATTTGAATATGGTTTTTAGTTTGATTCCAATAATGGTGAAAGAGCGAAGTAAAAAGGATTTAAAATGAGAAATATTAGGGGGATGGGGAAGGAAAATTATTATAAATAGTTGGTAGTGCTTTCACATGTTTACTGGTCACATGTCTTGCAAATGAGGCAAAAAGAGAAAGCACTAAAAAGTGTCAAGTAGAAAGCATTGAAGGGATAAACAGGAGATGGATGAAAAAAGAAGCATTGAGGTGACCAAGGGGGATGAAAGGAGCTAGGCATGGTCATATGGATGAAAAACAAGGAGTGCCAGGTAATGATGAAGAGAAAAGGAAAATAAAATGCATAAGTAAAGAAATGAAAAGGATGGAGAATGAAGGATGGTGAACCCAGTGGTCAAGTGGCCACAAAAGGCTTGAAAACAAGTCTAAAAAGACTGAGAAAAAGGATTTGGTGATGAAAATGAGAGAGAAAGAAAAGGGAAATGCAAGAGATGAAAGAATGAGATGAAGACAAGGATGATAAAAAGCAAGAATTGAACCAAGGATATAAAGCATGAATACTCACACAGATGCAAAAGACAAGTGAGTACCGAGATGAAAAGAGGAAAAATGGGAATGTGAAAATGGCCATAGGAAAAAAGATGTAAGAAGAAAAGGGGAATTATGAAAGGCTTATAAAAGGATAAATACCTAGGAAGAAACTAATTGTGGAGGAAAAACAAGAAGAATGGAAAATGGGTATGGAGGGAAGAGTGGAAGAATGACAAAGAGTGGTGGTGCACGTAAAGAAAAAGTGTAATAATAAAAGAAACAAAAAGCTTGCAAGATGCACATTATGAAGTGGAATGGGTGAGGAAAAGAGAGTGATAAAGGGGGTATGATAAATAGCCAAGGGGGAGGGGAGATGATGAGGATAGAGAAATAAGTTGAAGGGGATAAATGGAAATGTTGGAAATAAGGTGAAAGAGAGGCAAAAAATGCAAAAGGTGGGTGGGGAAGTGGGCCATGAAGCATGCACAAGGAAAGATGATGGGGAGGCCAATGAAGTAGAGTTGGAGGTGGTTTTAGGGAGGTAAGGGGGGATAATGGGGGATGTTATCAACCCTTGTGTTAAAAGAGCTTGACAAGTTATAAAAGTGATTAAAAGAGATTGATAAGGTAGAAAAAAATGGAGGACAATGTTGGTGGCATTAGAACCTAAAGGTGCCAAGAAAAAATGTTTAAGGTGGTCTTGGTTTAGGATGCCCTAGGTGAGGGGCACAATTAGAGGCAAAAATTAGTTAGAAAATGGGGAGTTAGTTTTTAGTGGCTAAACTACCCATGAGTGGTGCCTACATAGTCAAAATGGACATTAGGCCAATGTAGTTTGATCAAAAGGATGGCTAGTGGCTTAAAAATGGGATGCCCTGATTTGAAAGACCATGAAGTTTAGGTTAGGTTGGTTGGATACCAAATTGGTAAGAGGTCAAAACTAGTTAAGGTTAGTTTTGGTTTGCTCATGATTAATGGTGAAGGAAAGGAAAGGGAAATGTTAGTGGCCAAGCTACTTGTAAGCGGTGCCTACATAGTCCATGGACATTGAGCCAATGTAGTTTCAAATAGGGGTTATGTTAGTGGTGTCCAAGTGGGTTGCCCTAATTGGATGAACCACATGGATTGGTTTTAGCTAATGGTAGAGGGTTTTGTAGCATAGAGGTGTTGGGTTATAGTGAAGGTAATGGTGAAAGTGCCTAGTGTAAATTGGTGAATAGTTACCATAATGATCCCACATGTCATAGGATGAGAGGTGTGGATGGGTAAAGTTAGGTAAATAAGAAGGGAATACCAAGACTAGCAACACAAATGACCTTCAATGGAACTAATCCAAAGAAGAGGTGTCTTTGTTATGAGGTTACACCTTCTAAAATTATATGAGGGTAAGAGTTTAGAGATAGTGTTTACCACTACGAGTTGAGTTTTAGGAGGTGGGGATCTATCCAAATCTATTGAGTTGCTATAGTTAAGGTTCATCACCACTACAATTCAAGTTTTAAGGGTAATAGCAAAGTGACAACCTATAAATAATTTATTTGATAGTCAAGTAGATTCTACAAGTAAGGAAATTAGCAACGTGGTGAGCAACAAAAGATGGACCTTGCCTGACCTAAGAGCTGCATGGGTAGACTAAATAAATGGTGGCCATGTCTGCATCCTCTATCCCAGCTCTATGGAACTAATGACTTATTAGTTTTGCTAGTTAGGGCCTAACCAAGTAGAGGTTGTATGGCTAGAAGAAGATGCCAATACCCTTATTATGAATGAACATTCAGTTGGCACAAAAAAAAAGACTACCATGTTTGAGTAGACACTACCAATGGTTGGGGTCTAATGTTTAGAGCATGTGGTAGTGGGTTGGTAGGAACAAGAGGGAAAAATGGACAAGAAGGTGAATGTATCATTGTAAAAGACCCAGAGCAGAGTATGATTCTCACTCTGTGGGGATAAATGTGCGAGAGGAGAATAGAGTATACCCTTTAGCGGTTGTTTAGATAGGGAATGCTATGGGTTAAGTAGAAGGATGGTTGAACACAAATCTATAGTCACCAAATAATTGGTCTAATGTGTAAGTAGGAAAATAATGTATGCCTATGTGTTAGGTAATGCATGTGTAATATAATAATATATTGCATGTGTCATTTGACTTCTCACACCCTAAATAAAATATTGCATAGTTTGATGTAAACATGTATAAAATGTGTTGGATGTTGCTGGTTAAATGTTATGGTTATGAATGGTATGGTCATGGTTTTTTTATTATCACTCAATGTAAAAGGAATGACTATTGTTGTTGCAATGTTTGATGGTAAAAGTCGCGATGAAAACATCAACCAAGTACATTAAGATGAGATTATGGTACGATTCTTTATTTTTGATAAAGACTAAAAATGGATCAAAAGTGGGATCATCTTAATGAATATAAGCCCTTAAAATTTTATGAATGAATGGTCATTAGTTGATAAAAAAGTTTCTTGATCACAGGGTGTCAAGTAAGATCTAAATCCCTTAATTTACAGATTGTCAAAAGGGAAAATGGGTGATATATATGATAACTTCATGTGAATTAGTTTTCCCCTTCTATAGGTGACCTAAGAATGGTATTGGACAAGTCCATGTCATATGCTAGATGTAGACTGATCAATGCAGGAAGTCTACATGAAAAAGTCGATTGTGGCTTCCAACTTATTATGTTGCTTGAGAGCCGATTGTGGCTTTATAATTGGTTTTGAAAGTGGGATTTTTGCTTTATTGCTGTATATGGGAAGCTGATCGATGTAAGAAGCTTCCATGAAATTTATCTACTTTTAACAAAGTTAACTCAACCATATTTCAAGGGATTGGTCTAAGCTTATTGGTTTTGTTTTAATGTTCTTGATAGTTATCATTCAAGGGAGCAGTCTACCTTACATGTGGTAATTTTTATTTGTGTTTTTGGGTAGCTTTCCTTCAAGGGAGTAGTTTGTAATGCTTAAGATATTGACCCAATTAATTATTGCAAGATGAAACATGTTTAGACATGGACCGGTCTAATTCAGTTCAGAGGTTTCCATTTATGAGGGTAAAACTTTACAAAAGAAGGTTAATGATATGTGAACGGGTGTGGTTTTGAGAGAGAATGACCATGGGATTCGATATTGTTAGAGATGAAAAGTATCCATGAAAACCATGCTATGGGTAGAGCTGTGGTACCCATATTTAGGATTAGTCCATGACTATCATGATTAATCACATGATTATATGTTGTAATCAATTGTTCTCAAAAGGGGAGGAAGGTGGGTGAAGGTTAAAATGTTATAATCAAGGGATGAGCTTAAGTTAGACAAATAGGTGAGCTTGATCCTTCTTTAACAAAAAAATGAATGTAGATACAAAGCATTGAAAGGATTAGGTTCTGGCTTGCTTTTGAGAGAGAACAAAAAATAAGCTCCTGATCCATACTTATGGGTGATGAAGTAGGGTATAAGCCAATTGAAAGCAAACTTTCCTCGTTTACTCTTCTCCATGTTGGTCACATGTTGGTTTTCCTTTAGGATGGGATATTTGATATTGAAATCCTGAGGTTTGAGGTATGGTTGGTTAGGTTTGATGGAGGTGGGTAATCGCCAATGGTTTTATGGGAGAATTTATATCCCAAATAGGTTAGGTGGTGTCCAAATGGGTTCCCCCAATTTGATATACCACTTGGTTCACGTCGGGTTGATGGATAGGTTTGGTTGATAGGTTGAGGAAAAAATTCAAGGGTTAGTTTAGTTAATGGTTAAGGTATGGTTAAAGTTAATAAATGGTTAAAGATTTATGGAAGGAAAGTTCCCTTAGTTTAATCTTCACATGGGTGGGAAAAAGGTCCCAAAGTAAAGGTGTTTGTGGTTGGGTTCGGTTAGAATGTTGAGGTTTTGAAGGGGATGTCTATGGAATGGACATTTTAACCTTTCCCTTATCCTTTTATTAAACCTTAGAGTGGGTAACCCTACAGATGGTTTGGATAAAAGGATGTGCTATTTTAGCTTATTGCTTCGGTTCCTCCTTACTCTCAGGTAAGAATGGGGGAATAGGCAAGTGTTAGGTAGGCTTGGTTTATGGTTGGGTTGGTAATAGGCTTAAAAGAGGTTCATTTGATAACATATTATCCTTGCTGTAAAGCTAGTGGATAATGGTTTTAATAGCCTTGCAATATTCTATATCATGTCTAATTATCATATGGTAATTGCACACATGGTGGTCATTATACCATGACAGTTTTGGGCATGAGGGGTTGAAAGTTTTGATAGGGTCAAAAGGTTTGATAAGCGGTAAGGTTAAGGAAGAGGTTTTCAATAACCTTTGTAAAATGGTTGAATAGGATTCATGAAAAGGTGTTGGAGGTGATAGGTTTTTATTTTTGGAGCCTTCCTAAAATTAGTTTTTACTATGGAAGTTATGGGTGGTGGGGTAGTTTTGGTTTGTCAGTTAGGTTGGGATGGCTTGGTTAAAGGAGGTTCATCTGATAACATATTATCCTCATATAAGTTATGGATGAGTTATTGGTGAGATTTGCAATGCTCTGTGTCATATCTAGGTGTCCTATGTTATGCACAGACTATGTTGGCATTAAATAATTTTGGTTAAGGATGTGAAGGGTCAAAATTTTTGATAGGTTGAAAACATTTGAGAGGTGGTATGGTTAAGGAGAAGGTTTTTAATAACCTTTAGATAATGGTTGAGTATAACTCCACTAAATGTGGTAGGGGTTTGGTGGTTTTTCGTTTGGGTGTCAAGGTAGAAGATTGTTTAGAAGTAGGTTTGGTGATAGGTGATTTTAAGTTGGTATGTTTGCTTGATGGCTTTGGTTTAAGTAATATGTTTGATGAGATAGAAGGAGAGGATGGTAAGGTAGGTAGCTTAGGTATTGTTGGTGTTGGTAGGAGAGATGTTTTAGAAAAGAAGTGTGACGGTGTAACTAGTAGAAGTGGTAGGGTTTTGGTATAAATAATGGGCTTCATGCTCAAGGTAGAGGGATGAGGACCCAAGATGGATGGCAAGGTTGAAAGAGGTAAAATTTGGGAGTTTGGTTTCTTTTGTGGTTTTATTGCCTTGGTTATTTTTGTTGGTTTTTAAGAAGGTTTAGTTACTTTATTTATTTCAAGTGGTTGAGGATTGGTTAGTTTAGTAGAGGTTTTAGATATTTGGGTGGAGGTTTTAGAAGTGCTAGGTTGGTTCACCAAAGAAGGGGTTGGGGGATCTGGTTTGGTTTTGTTACCCTTGTCTTGGCTTGTGGTAGAAGGTTCCGTAATTAGAGCTTTAGTGGATGAGGCTATCTTTTCTTGTGAGATATCCTTCAAAGAGGGAAAATATGGTTATATAATAGGGGAGATGGGTGTGTAAGCTTCTATTGAAGGTTTGGGTATGGTTAATTCTTCTGTTTGGGTGTTTAAAAGGGTAGAAGGTAACTCTACTTCTTTCATAGGAGGGGAATTAGTGGGTTGATGAGTAGGTTCTTTATCATCAAGTGTGTCATGAACCATGTTGATGGTATGGGTGTTGGGAGATCATTCAGTGTTATTGATCTCATTTTTGGTAGGAGAATGGTTTGGAAAAGTCTATCTAAATATGTCAAGACCTTGATTTGGTAGAGCATTGGAGTTATCTAATCTAAGCTCCCCCTTGTCGATGAGGGATTGGACAAGATTATTAAAGGTGTTACATCTATTAATATCATGCTCGATGACTTGATGAAAGACATAATGATCATTCTCATTATACCATCTTGACATGGAGTGAGAAGGATCAAACTATTGAGGTGGTTTAATTGGTGAAAGTTGAATGATGTTGGATTTTAACAATTTTTACAAAATAGAAGCATATGGTTCTCCAAGTGGAGTTAATTTCTTTTGACTATTCCACATTTGGTTTCTTTGGTTTGAAGGATTTGAGGAGTTATAGGTTTGTTTCCTTGAGTTTAGTTGGTTGGTAGATCGTAGAGGTGTGGCTTTGAGGACAATAGCATTGGTAGTCACTTTGTTCTTGGTATTGCTATTGGTTAGGTTGTTGGGTTTGGATGAGGAGGGAACGTTGGGTTTGTAAGTTAAGTTTTTATTTTTCAATTTCAACTTCCCATCTTCAATGGGTCTATTTTCTAGTTTATGAGCCATGGTAAAGGCTTCATCAAATGTCCAAAAACTTTGGACATGTAATGTGAAGGAAATGTGTTTTACACATGCTCGAGCAAAAATCTATATGAGTTCTAGTTGAGTTAAGAGGAAGGAAAGTTGGTTTATTAAGCTTCTCCAATGAGCGACAAAGTTGGCAATGGACTCATCTTCATATTGCCACGTAGAGTAGAGGTCGGTAATGGAGACTTTGTTGGAGATATTGATTAAAAAGTGTTACAAAATTTTTTGGGCCAATTGAGTGAAGAAGATGATAGAATGCGTAGGAAAGGCACTATACCAATCTAAGGCCAGTCCTGTTAGAGACATGGGGAATGTGTAGAGAAGTAAGGATTCATCATGGTTGATTAGGTAACATGAGTGTAAAAATTCCCTAAGATGTTGCTAGGGGTCCTCCTTATTTTGGAACTTAGTAAATTTTGGGAGTTCCCATTGGGGAGGGTAGGCATAGATTGGGATGAATGGATTAATGGGTTCATTAAATATTTGGTCATAGGAAAGGAGGTTATTTGATCTTTAGAATGAATATTCAAGATTGTTAACTTTGTTGATTAGCATCTTGACTAAGTTAGTTTGGGGTTAGGTTGGGGGAATGGTAGAATTGATAAATTGATAGGATGGTTGGGAAGAGGGAATATGGTGGTAAGAGGTTGATGTTTGTTGAGGGGGTACCCCATAATAACTTGTGGGTATGAATGAAGAGGTAGGGGAGATATATGGCTTTGTGGGTTAGCCACATATTGATAAGAGGTAGAAGTTTTTTTTTATTGAGGAACAATTGCAGTTTTGGGGGAATGGATGTATGAGAGGGTTGGGTTTGAGAAGTTACCTAGGTTTGGATGGGAGGAAGTGTTTAGGGTATCAAAAGCACTAGGTTTTGAATAGGGGTGTTGGTTGGTTGGATAGTGGTAAGAGGGGAAGAGGAATGAGCGGTGGAAGTTTGACTTGTGGTTGGTAGGGTATCAGTGGGATGGGGTACACTCACCTTCATGTGAGATGAATCAATTAGGGTTGAGGGTGCTTGAGTGGCATTTGGGACATTTGATTGGGTTTGATCTAATTGAGGACCACGATTTCAGGAAGAAACAAAAGGTTGGGTAGAGGTGACACCCACCATGAGGTGGTGTGCCATGCCATAAGGTAGATTCAAGAGAGGGATGGAGGAGGTTAGGGCATGAAGGGCCAAGGTGGAAAGGTAATAATGAAAGGCTATCAAGTTATTATCTAGATAGGTGGTGAAGTTAGGATCCCCTTTAGGTAACACCAAGGGTCTATTAGGTGAATGAGGCATATGAGGAGAATCACAGGGTGTTGCCTCAACATATGAGACGTACTCCATGGGTAAAAACAAGGAAGGAAGTAGGGGTAGGTTGGTTTGGTTTCTCACCTATAGTTGGGTTAAGACCATGTGAGAAACCAAAGAGAAGAATTTGAACCTTGTACCTTAAACATGAAGTAGTTGAAAAAAGAAAAGAAATAGAAAGAAATCAACACGCTCTAGAGAACGTTAAGCCATAGAATTTTAATTATCTCATATTGGATTAAGAATTAAATGAGTATAATGGAATTGGATTAAAAAGGTCCTAAACAAAACCATCTAAGTTTAGTTTTGGGATTTTTAGGAACTCAAGAGTAAATCTTGCATTGAACCAGGTACGTGGCCTAATACTGGGGGCTTGCTCCCTATACTTCACAAACTCGAAATTGAGTCGAGCTGCTTATCCAAAATATACTATTTGTTTAGAGTTTATACACTTCTAGAGAATAGAGTTTGTTAAACCCTTGGTGATTAAATTTGAGTAAAAAAATTGGGTAGGGATAAGGTTACCACTTGGTGATGAAATCCAAGTCGGACCTTGTCTCAAGTATTATTTTGGTGTGTTGATTATGAAAGTGGTTTAGTTTGTGTGTGAAGAAGAAAAGTGAATATATGATTAATTTACCTATTTAATTAAAGATACATGATCTAATTAAGTAAGAAAACCATGAATGCACTTGATTCTAAACCAAAGGAAAATTTTTATGTCTTTGAATGAGCATAGAATAATGCAAAGGTTTATTCTATGCCAAAGGAAATTTTAGATTACAAATTGATGAGAACAAAAGAATGAAAGAATCTATTTTATGCCAAAGGGAATTTCAGATTTCAAATTGATGAGAATAGAAGAATACAATGATTTATTTTATGCCAAAATAAATTTCAGATTTCAAATTTCATTTGATGAACATAAAATAATGCAAAGATTTACTTTATGCTAAAAGAAATTTCAGATTTCAAATTTCATTTGATGAACATAAAATAACGTAAATATTTACTTTATGCAAAAGAAAATTTCAGATCTCAGATTTCATGAGCATAAAATAAAGGAGGAGAGCATGCAAATGCAAACTATTAAAAATTTAAAGAAAAGGGAACCTAGATGATATTGGTCCCACTGGGCATGCTAACATTTATCTGTAAATTTTCACATTTTTCTTAGTTTTTTATGAGAAAAGATAGAAACACAAGATGAAGGGTGTGTACCTAGTAAATATGCACTTGTTGATGACTAGATGAAAATATAGCTCCTTTTTGTCTTGGAAAGAATACCTGTAATAAGACAACACTCAATGTTTGTAGATGCTTATTGATGAAGATGGTTTGTTGAAGATTGTTGATGAAGATGTCTTGAGGCAATTTTGGTAGAGATTCATTAATTTAAATTATTTTCCTCCAAGATGTGGAAGAGTAATGGACTCCTTGAAATGGATGAACACCTACAATAAAATTTGGGTAGCAATACTCTAACTTTTGAACCTTCTCCTTGGGTGAAGGAGAGGGGGATATTTGTAGTTTTTTTGTGAAGAAACATGACAAAAGAGGGAATCTTGGAAGTATGGCACATTTTTACATAAGGTCAAGGATGGGGTTGGTGGAATATTCATATGGGGGTTGTTAATTATCCATACCTTGCATGCAAGTCCAAGTTTAAAAGGAATTGTGCACATGGTTTGAAAATGGGACCGAAGACTTTGTTACACCCTTATTTGTCCTCATTTATGACTTTTAAGAGTTCTCCCACCAAATATGGTGGAATTTTTCAAGGGGGCATGGGTGAGTCAAGGTGGGGTGGGTGAATATTATAATTTGGGCTGATAAGTCTCTTATTGGGGCTAAGAAGTCCAGAATGGGGGCTCTTTGTCTCTCCCTAGGTGTGAAAGGGGTAGGTAAGTCAATTTTGAAGGCTATTTTCATGTGAAAATGAAAACCCAAGTAAAATTACTTAACCTTGAGGATAAATTCGACTGATTTCAAGTGGTTATTCTTGTGATGCTTAAATGAGGTCATTAAGCATCTTTGAAAAATGGGCTAAAGGTAGGGTACCAAACTATGTCACTTTGCCACATCATTTTGACATGTCACATGCTATGTCATTTGTCATGTCATATGCCATGTCACATGCCATGTAATTCTCTATGTCACTTTCCATGTCATATGCCATGTCATCATGAATAGTCAAAGTGGGTCCCACAATGAATAGTGATGTTGAATAGTGTTTTGTGAATAGTGATTTTAAAAACTATTTTTGAATAGGAATGGGTTTAATAGGGACTTTGGTTAAGTTAGGAGGGTGGAATAAGGGGTTAGGAGGGTTTTAGGATGATTTAAGGTGGTCTCGACGCATTTAGACACCTAGAATTGTAAGTGTGTAGTTTTTTAGTGTCTACAGATCTATTATGGGTTTTTAAAGAACATATTAAATATGTGGTCCATAGGTTTATATGAAGAAAAATGAGCTCAATAATGATTTATTTTAGGTCTCATCCATATCAAAGTTTTTAAACTAAAACCTAAGGGTTTAATCTATGGTGTTCATAAGCATGTTCTATTTTTATGTTGACTGGCTATAAACATGAACCAGTTACTTAAGTTATAACTTGAGTCTTCGTCATCATTACGCAACCGACCCCTTTGAACTAGTAATTAATAGCTTGAGAAAAAGTTCTAAGAATTTATATTTCCTAAGTTCTCAACTTAATATTTATCCCAGCTTGATCAATGGTCATAGCTTAATCATATGTTGAAGATCCAATGAATCATAGAAAAGTTAATTTGTCAAAAGCACCTTCGAGTAAGTGTACTAGTGACAAGTGACACAATCATGAAGCTTGGATAGTAAATCTATGAATCAATTTAATCTAAATAGTTAAGGATTAATGTAGGGATGCCAAGTGTCTCAATAGTGGGAACTAATAACAAAGGTACAAAAGGCATGTGAGGGTGCCAAGTGTGACATTCATGGGAGATTATTAGAGATAAATTTTTAGCTTATCAAAAGATCAAACGGTGATCATGTGATAATTCAATTAAGATCTAATAGAGTGAGTGGAATCAATAGGATAAAGTGATTTATGTTTATTGACATAGAGGAGAGTTAAAGACCAAGCTAGTTTGACAAGATTGATGGAGTGTATTCATTCCCAAGACTCAAGAAGCAAAAAGATGAGATTAAGAACTAGAGGTTTAATGTTATATAGAGGTAAAGTTTATGAAACTATGAAGATATAATGGTACGTGGGAGATCAAATCAAAATATATAATGAATGCATTTTTAAGTTAGAATATTAAAACTTAGAATTGTACAAGGATCTCATAGGAAGTGTGAGCCTATCAGAACTTGATTTAATGGATGTGTTTTAAAGTCAAGAAAATTAAATGAGGATCATTAAATCATGGAGAAAAACTTAAGACCAATGGTTAATGTTTAAAGATATGTTCATCCTAATGGTTAAGTGATAAAACATATAGATAAGTCATAAAATGTAAAATTGATAATGAAATTGAATACAATGATGAATAAAATTTGTTCAATATGGCATGTGCATTAAAACCAAAGCCCCATATATGCTAAAAATAATAATGATACCAAGAATCATAGTGGTGGAGAACGAGTTCAAGACATGGGAAACTTATTATTTAAGAAATATGAACTTAGTCTAGAATTGGTGTGATGTATTATAGTCCAAGTGTGAACACAAAGAAGATACAAAACCCTAGGTCAAATGCTTATATATATGTCATCTAGGATATAGCAAATGTTGCTAGAGCAGTTACTGCTAAACAAAGTTGAATTGAGAGAGAGAGGTAGAGAGTAAGAGATCAACGAAGTGTGTCAAATAGATAAATATAAAGACACATAGATAGAGGGGTAGAGATAAAGAGAATAAAAGAGAGAGATGTGTAGAATAGAATTAGTTATATATTAGAACTATAATATAAAATAAAATTGGATTAATTTATGAATCAACATTGTAATATAGAGTTGTACCTCCATTTTTGAATATAGATCTAATTTATGGGTGCCATAAGATAATCTGAGTTGGTGCTTAGTTATGGAGTTGGTGCTTTGATTTGGGCAATAATTCAGATGACAATTCGGGTGATGGGTCCACCCCAATTGATGGCAGAACTTCTGGGAGCCATAACTTTTGCACCGTAGCTCCAATTGACTCACTGTTTGAACCATTAGAAAGCTAATAATGAGGGGAACATCATGAGATGGCATAGATATTTGATAAATTAATTTTGAACCCCAAAAACCCAATGGAATTTCCCCATATTTTAATTTTAGTAGTGCAGTCTAAAAATAGTAAGTTTCTAAAAATAGTAATTCCTCAAATTTTATATTATTGAAAATTGTGGAAGTCGAACCACTTAATATCCCTTGAGATTGGTGACCTTCCACATCCTCCTCACACCTTAAAAACATGTATAAATGAAGATGTAACCTAAAATGGAAATCAAACATCTCTTCTCAGAGATAGGCATATGTTTGGGTCTACAATTTTGATCAATAAAACATCTCTTTTCAGAGATAACATTATTTAAATTATGTTGTTCTTATTTCTAAATTATATTTCAACCAAATCTTTTGAGTTTTGGATCATGCTTCCTTAGAGTAGGTGATCTTAAATCAAAGGATTGGCATCTCCTTAGGGTTGATGCCTATAAAAATTGTAACCAGTGAGGTTCTTGATTATGAGGCTAGATTAGAATAGTAGATTTTGAAGCTACTCTCATGGTGGTTTTTTTTTCCCATATTAAGTTTTCCATGGTATATCTAGTGTTATTCATATTTGTGTGCATGTTATCTCTACATATAGTTTTAATCTTCATTAAAATTTTCAAAAATGACTAAGTTAATCTATTGATTCACCCCCCTTAGTAGATAGTTGTGCTCCAATAATTGGTATCAGAGCCTTGGTTCCTTAGATGAAGATTAATCAACTTAGGTAGATTTTGAATAGTGAACACAAAATGTTTAGTCAAGAAGGCTCTTCCTCAAAAACAACACCTCTCTTTGATGGATCAAACTATGAATTTTGGAGTATTAATATGGAAACATATTTATCCTCATTAAGGTTTGATGTATGGATATCTATTATAAATAGATATACAACCCCTGCTACAACTCTTGTTGATTAGGATTTAAATAAGGCATATGAGAGCAATGTTAAGGCAAATAATTCTATCCGTTATGGATTTTTTAATTCATAGTTTTTCAAAGTGATGCATTATCAAAATGCACAAGATATCTATAAAAAATTAAAGAGCATATATGAAGGTGATGACAAGGTAAAATAGACCAAGTTAAAAACATTCAAAGACATGTTTGAAAGCCTTAAAATGGAAAAATAAGAGAAAATTACATACTACCTTCTCATATTAGATGAAATAGTCAATACAATTAGAGGTCTTGGAGTAGAGATGAAATAATTAGACATTATAGAAAAGGTCCTAAGATCTTTGCCATATGAGTCTAAAATCTCTGCCATAGAGGAAGTAAGAGATCTAGATAAACTCACTGTTGATGAGTTTCATGGAACCTTCACTACCTATGAGATGAGAATGGAAGAAGCATATACTTTTAGGAGAGAAGTTGCATTCAAAGCATCCAAACTAGTAAAGGTAGAAGCACCTACATCTAGATCTAAGGAGAATGATGAATAAGAAGCTAACTTTGTTAAAAGATTAAAAAGAGGGTCTAGAAAGTACAAAGGTATATTACCCTTTAAATTATTTAACTATGGTAAATTAGGACATTTTTTTACTAAATGCCCTTATAACAAGAAGGATAAATCTGTGAAAGAAGAGGATAGTAAAAAGGTGAAACCTCACTATTCCAAGAAGAAATTCTTTAAAAATGAGAAAGGCCTATACACAAAAGAATATAGTGATTCATTTGATGACAATGATAGTTTTTATGATGACCATGACTATGCCTTTATGTAATAGGAAGAGGAATTCATATTCATGACATTAGGATCAACTTTTGTGGATAAATAAGAACTTGAAGACTCAGATGAAGAAGAATAAGGATAATTGGATATATAATGTCAACTCATTTGTGCTCTAGATGAAATTGACAAGATGAGAAAAGAGAACTCAAAAAAAAAGAACCTTAGATAAAAATATATTGAAAAACTTTCCAAAAGTCTTGAAAATTATGATCATATGGTGGTTATCCTATAGACACAAGTTAAAGAGGCTAAAATAATAGAATATGTAGTCAAAATTGAACTATAATATAAACATGATGAGTGTATGAAGTTAGAAGCTGATATAGTGGCTTTGAGAAAGCTAAAGATCAAATATACAAAGGTATGAAGCTAAAAGGAGGATCATACATTCTTGTTGATTTGATCAAATCTCAAAATCCTTCAAAAGAGAGATCTAGTCTTGGTTAGGAAAAAGGAAAAAGGTTCATAACTAGTGCATTTGCTAACATATATGATAACTTACAATCAAAAAGAGAATCAAGAGTAAAGAAAGAGAAAGATTTCAAGGATACCAAAATAGACACAAGAACTGCAGATGCAAAAAAAAGTTGAAGGAGAAAAGAATCTTGAATAAAGGAAGAAGAGCAATGAGAAAATCTCTAAAAACTCAAGGAAGATGCAGAACACAAAGGTAGCGAATGCATATGGTTACAAAAGAGTGAGAGACTTGAAGAATATAGAGTTTAGAAGATCTCCTCATACTGCATAAAGAAATGCTATGATCAAGTATTCTTTATATTTCTATGGTTATTATTATAACTATAATCAATTTGGTCATAAAGCTATTGATCGTAGAGTTATACCTAAAAGAAGAACAAATTTTGTAAAAAGGAATTTATTTACTCCCTTGTTAGATACAAATGTAATATAATATAATTGCAATAATTTTGGTCACATAGCTAAACAATATAGAAAAAACTTTGTAAGAAAAATGATACAAAATAATAACATGCCTCCCAATATGAACAAAGGTTCAAAAGTCTCTGAAAAGGGGGAAACCAAGAAACCTAAGGATGTGTGGAAAGTGAAAGATCAATATATGATTGCTCAAATTGCACTACATTCCAAAGAGTAGAATTTATGGGTAATTTATAGTGGTTTCTAAAAACACATGATTGGTAACAAGAGCAAGTTCATCAAACTAAGCAAATTTAAGGAAGGATCTATCAGCTTAGGGGACAACACTATAATAAAGATCAAAGGTAAATAAATGTATAATATAGATGGAAAACTACCTACACATGATATCCTTTATGTTAAAGGATTGAAACATAATTTTTTAAGTGTCTACCAAATGTGTGATAATGGATATAAGGTCACATTTAATTCATAAGGTTGTAAGTTGAGGAGATTTGGAAGACTAGTTATAGAAGGGAAAAGAACTGAAAGTAATATCTATAATTTAGTTATATTGAAAGGTAATAGCTACTTGATATGAAAGATTGATGAGAGTTGGTTATGGCATAGAATATTGGGTCATGTAAATTTTCATAATTCGGTAAAGGTAAGCTTAAATAAGTGTGTTAGACACATGCATATGATAACAAAACTGATAGACACTACTCACAAGGAATGTTAAGAAGGTAAGAAATAAGGGTTAGATTTCAAACAAAGGAGTATGCAACTACAAATCCTTTAGAATTAGTACATATTGATCTTTGTGGTCTTACTAATACAAGAGAATATAAGGAGAGAGATACTTCATGTTATTTGAAGATTATTACTCAATAATTACATGGGTCACCTTTTTCAAGGATAAGCCTCATGCATTTAAAATATTCAAGATCTTTAGGTCCAATGGTAGAGAATGAGATTGGATGAAAAATAAAATTCTTAATACCTAATAGAGGTGGACAATCCACCTCAAATGAGTTCATTGAGTACTATGAGAAGCATGGAATGAAAGGTAGTACTCTCTACAGCAAGGACTCCATAGCAAAATGGATTAGTTGAAAGAAAGAACATGACAATCAAGAAGATGGCTAGAATAATTCTAAAAGAGGCCAAGTTATCTGATGGAAACTAGAGAGAAGTAGTTTAAACAATAGTGTATATCATACATAAAGTTCAACTAAGGTTTAACTGTGAAAAAAGTCCATATGAACTATGGTATGGAAAACCTACCTTTGTTAAGTATTTCAAAGTGTTTGGTAGCAAATGTTACATCAAGGAAAAAGATGATAAATTGGAAAGATTTGAATCAAGATGTGATGAAATAATATTTATTGGTTATTCCACCCAAATTAAATCCTACATATGTTACAAAAAAAGGCTACACAAGATTATAGAGATAATTAATGTCAAGGTTGAAGAAGTCTTGAGACAAGTTAAACCTGATAAAAAAATTTGTATTGAAGATTTAGATTTTGAAGAAGAAGTAGCTAATGTAGAGCCTGAGAAAATAAATGAAAAGGCACCTGAAAGATTTGTTGAAAAGGGTCATCCTATAGATTAGATCATTGTCAATAAAAATGAAGGAGTTGAAACAAGGAGAAGAGTTTCAATGAATTAGGAGAAAATAATTTTTGCTCTAATGTCTGAAATTAAGCCTAAGAGCTATGTTAAAGCCATCAAGGATGAGTATTGGCTAAAATTCATGAATGAAGAATGAAGCCAAATTGAAAAGAACAAACTTAGGAATTAGTCCAATACTTTCAAATAAGAATGTAATAGGTACAAAGTGGTTCTTTAGAAACAATCTCAATGAGGATAGAACTATCATAAGAAATAAAGTCAAATTTGTGTGCAAATGATACACACAAGTTGAGGGCATAGATTTTGAGGAAACATTTGCTCTAGTTACTAGATTGGAATCTATAAGAATGTTTCTAGCATTCTATGTTTATAATAAGTTTAAAGTCTATCAAATAGATATTAAGTATGCTTTATTGAATGGGAACCTACAGGAGGAAGTCTACATAGAAAAACATGAAGGTTTTCAACTATCAAAATAAGAAGATTATTCATGTAGATTAAAGAAAGCTCTATATGGTCTAAAATAGACACTTTGAGCATGGTATTCAAGATTACACCAGTACTCACAACAATAAGGATTCAATAAAGGATGTGCAGATAAAATTTTGTACTTTAAATTATAAGGTGAGTATGTGTTAATTATTCTTGTATATGTTGATGATGTCATTTTTGGTGGCAACAAAAATAGAATGTGTAAAGAATTTACTACTTAAATGCAAAATGAGTTTAAGTTGTCTATGCTTGGAGAACTTTATTTCTTCCTTAGACTATAGATAACACAAACTGATGGAGAGATATTTATATCTCAAGCCAAGTATGGTAAATAAATTCTCAAGAAGTTTGGAATGGAAGACAACAAGCTAGTAGGTACTCCCATGATAACTAGATGAAAGTTGAGAAAACATGATGAGTCTCTTGATGACAATTATACTATGTATAGATCAATGATAGGTAGATTGTTATACCTAACTACATAAAGACTTGATATCATGTAAGAAGTGTGCATGGTTGTAAGATTTCAAGTTGCTTCTAAAGAATCACATGTTAATACAGTGAAAAGAATATTTATATATATCAAGAGCACAATTGACTATGGCCTATGGTATCCTAAAAGAGAATATTTCACTTTGACAACATATACAAATGTTGATTGGGTAGGAAGTGTGTATGATAGAATAAACATTATTTATGGTACATTTTTCCTTAAAAAAATACTTGTTTCATGGTTGAGCAAAAAGCAAGAGTCAATTACTCTTTCTATAGTAGAATCAGAGTATGTGGTAGTAGTGTCATGTTGCACTCAAGTCTTATGGATGAAAAAAACACTCAAAGACATCAGGGTAGAGTAAAAATCACCTATCTCTATCATTTGTGATAATTCAAGTGCTATTAATATATCAAAGAATCTAATGATTCATTCCAAAACTAATCATATATCAATCAAGTATCACTTCTTAAGAGAAAAGGTTGCAAATGAAGAGATCACAATGGAATATGTGCCAACATAGGACTAAATTGTAGACATATTCATGAAACCTCTTCCCAAGGAACAATTGAGTATCTGAGATAGAAATTGGGAGTGGTGGTTCTTACATCACATCACTAGATCTTAGTGATAGGGCATGAGTCCAGGGGGAGAATCATAAAAGCTTTGTTAATACCTAGAAGGAGAGAGAAAAGGAAAATTAGGTATGCATATTTTTCCAAATTTATAATGATTTTATGGTTGCATATTCTTGGACAAACTCCTTTATCTAATAAATGCAGAGGTTAATTTGGATAAATTATGAGAAAGTTAGAGTCACTTTGCCATTGATGTCAAAGGGGGATAAAAAGTACAAATGATCTCTATAAAAGTTTGAAATATCAAAGCATGTGTCCAAGTTGAGTTTAGGAAAAATGTTCTATTTCCTAAGGGGAAGCAAGTTTGGTATGAATAGTTTCAGCTCAAGTTCATCAGAAGCCAATGCAAGCAATACCAGAGAAGGAACAGAGTATGATAAGATCAAATAATTTAGTTTTCCATCATTACCAAAAGGGGAGATTGTTGGAAATATGATTGTCATTTATGTCAAAAATGGAATTATGGATGTCATTGATGTCAAAGGATCATGTTTTATAGTTGCATAGTGTAAAGTTGTCATGGATTTATAGAGACCATTTCTATACCACTTGAAGAGCAATTAATAGAAGATATATTATGGGTTTTTTAAGATCATCTTAAATATATGGTCCACATGTTCAGATGAAGATAAATGAGCTCAATAATGATTTATTTTAGCTTTTGACCATATCAAATTTTCTCAGCAAAACCCTAAGGGTTTAAGCCATGGCATTCATAGGCATGTTCTATTTTTATGTTGACTAGCTATAGATGGAAAAAAAATAAAGTTATAACTAAATTTTTTGTCATCATTGTGAAACCAACCCCTTCAAACTAGTAATTATCAGCTTGAGCAAGTTTTCTAAGACTTTATATTTCCTAAGTCCTCGACTTGGGAATTTTCCTAGCTTGATCAACTGTCAATGCTTAATCATAAGTTGAAGATCTAATGAAGCATAAAAAAGCTAATTTGTCAAAGGCACCTCCAAGTAAATGTGCTAGTGATAAGTATCAAAATCCTAGAGCTTCAAGAGTAAATAAAAAAGCATTTTAAAGTTAAATAATCAAGGATTAAAATAGAAATGCCAAGTGTTTCAATAGCAAGATTTGACAGAAACAATGCAAAAGGAACATGAGGGTGTTGAGTGTCAAATTCATAGGAGCTTATTAGAGATAAATTTAGAGCTTGTTATAAAATAAAATGGTGATCTTGTGATCATGCAATGAAGATATAATAGAGTGAGTGGATTTAATGGAATAAAGTGCTTGATGTTTATCGACATAGAGGTGAGTTAAATACCAAGCCAGTTTGATGAGATTGATGGAGCATATTCATTCGAAAGACTCATGAAGTAATGAGATAAGATTAAGAGCTTGGGATTTAATTTTAGATAAAGGTAAATTTAATGCACCTATGAAGATATAACAACATGCAGGAGATTAGATCAAAATATCCAACAGATGTATTTTAAAGTTAGAAAATTAAAACTTAGAAGTGTACAAGGATCTAACAAAGAGCATGAGCCTATCGAGACTTGATCTAATGGATGCATTTTAAAGTTGAGAAAATTGAAATAGGATCATCAGACCATGGTATGAAACTTAAGTTAATGTTTAAAGATATGTTCCTCCCAAGGTCAAGTGATGGAACATGCAAATAAGCCATAAAATGTGACATAAATAATGAAATTTATTGTAGTGATCAGTCAATTTTGTGAAATATGGAATATGTATTAAAAATAGAGCCCATTATATGATAAAAATAGTAATGAGACCAAGAATAATGGTGGTGGAGCATGAGCTAAAGATGTGGAAAACTTACTATTCAAGAAATATGAACCTAGTTCAGAATTGACATGATGTGTTATAGTCCAAGTGTGAACACAGAGAAGATACATAACCATAGATCAAATGTTTATATATATATGTCATCTAGGATATAGTAAATGTTACTGGAGCTATTTCTAATGAATAAATTTAAATTGTGTGTGTGTGTGTGTGAGAGAGAGAGAGAGAGAGAGAGAGAGAGAGAGAGAGAGAGAGAGAGAGAGAGAGAGAGAGAGAGAGAGAGAGAGAGAGAGAGAGAGAGAGAGAGAGAGAGAGATTGATGAAGTGTGTCAAATAGAGAAATATAAAAACATAGACAGTGGGGTATAGAGAAAGGGAAGAGAAGAGAGAGATGTGCAGAGTATGAGTAGTTACAAATCAAACCTATAACAAAGAATTTAATTGGATTCATTTATGAATCAACATTGTAATCTAGAGTTGTATCTCCATTTTTGAATATAGATCTGATTGGTGGTTGCCTTCAGATAAGCTGAGTTGGTTCTTAGTTAGGGAGTTGGTGCTTCTTTAGAGTAGGTTCTCTTAAATCAGATAATTGGTGTCTCGTTAGGGTCAGTACCTTAAACATTGTAACTAGTAAGGTTTTTTATTTTGAGGATTGATTAGAATAGTAGATTCTAGTAACTATTCTCATGGTGGTTTTTTTACCATATTGGTTTTTCTATGGTATATCAAGTGTTATCTATATTTGTGTGTATGTAATCTTTGTGTAGACACTAAAAAACTACACACTTATAGTTTTTGATGATTAAATACCTTAGAATCCCATAAAACTTATTAAACCTTCTCAAAACCCCCCTTAACCCAACCAAATCACTATTCTTCTAGCCACAAATATAATTCAAAATCACTATTCACAAGTACTATTCACCATCACTATTCACTATTGGACCCATACTCTCTAGTCATGATGACATGGCATGTGACATGTTAAGCGACATGAGAGGTGATTTGGGAGGTGATATGTCAAGTGATGTGGCTTGATGTGGGATATCATACCTGACCTGGGACCCTCCCTAAAGTGCTTGATGACCTCATTCAAGCATCACAAGGCCCCCCCCCCAATGAAATGTGGTGAATTTACACTTAAGAGATAATTATTCAACATGTATTTTTGTCTTCCCACATGAAATTAGACTTTAAAAGAGATACCTACCTCTTTAAGACTTTGGGAAAGATAAAGGGCACCCATCTTTGACTTTTTGACCCAAATGGAGGATCACCAACCCGAATGGGAGAATTTCCAACCCACATGGGAATACCCACCAACTTCACTTTGAAATTTTCATCCCTCCACATAGAAAATGGTGCCACATTTGCATGAAGACAAATAAGAGTGGTAAAATTTCTTTGGTCTTATTCAAACCCATGTGCATGATTTCCATTCAAACTTGGATTCATGTGCAAAGTGGAATATTTTCCAACCCAAATGGGAATCCCCACCAACCTCACCTTGACTAAAACATGCACCACTTGGATAAATTCGAATTGCCTCAATATTCCTATATTTTGGCATGTTTCTTCACACAAAAATTCTATAAATACCCCCCTATCCTTCACCCAAGGTTAGGTTAGAAGTTAGCCTTTGGTTGTTAACAATTTTTTTGTAGGTTTTTTAAGGAGGTCATTATTTTGAGGGAAATCATCATCATCTTGGAGAGAAGAGCTAGAGCATCAAAGTTCTGCCAAAAGTGCTTCAATAATATCAACACCAACATCTTCATCAATATTCTTCTTCAAGCTTGGAAGGTAACCTTGGTTCTATTTGTTTCAATTTAATTTCTTATCCCTCTTGGCTTATTACTTATTGAATTCCAAATCCACCCTTTATTCTTATTCTATTTGCCTCCATATCCATTCCCCTTAACCTCTTCATTTTCCTTTCCCCTTTATTCATTTACCTTTTCCACCATTTCCCTCCTTACCATCTTCACTCTCTTTATCCACTTATCCTTTTGCCACCTTAATAATTTGTTACCTTATACTTTACAACCTTCACCCATTAAACCTTCACCATATCAATAATTGTCTAACCCTAACCACATCAATCTTTTAACCCTTGCCATTTCACCAAACCAAGAACCAAAACTTTTCTTTTAGCTAATTTTCATCAATTTTAATTATTCAGACTATTTGTTTTAGTTTAATCATCTTAGCAAAGAATTTAGTTTTAATTAACTAAATTTAAGTTATTTTCTATTTTTAATTTCAGTTTGATATTTTAAATACATGTTTCCTTCATTTTTATCTATCAAATTTAAGTGTTAAAAGTAGGTGGATTGACAACTTCCTAGAAAGCTTTCGCTTTTAGGATCTAGCTTATGTTAGGCAATCAACCCATCTCTTTGTCTAAGAAAAAAATGTGTGGTAGTGTTTTCTTATTTGCAGGTATTCTTACCTATCCAAATAAGAGTTATTCATAATCATTTGGATTTAATGTGCACATTTTAACAGGGTTTTCTACACACCCTTAATAACTAGTTTCTACTCTACACACTTAGAAAAACCAAAAAATTAGATAGAAACATTTTGGCACATCCAGTGGGACCCTTGAGTTTTCTTAGGTCCATTAGTTGTCTTAAGACATTTATAAATGCATTAGTGAAAAAAACATTCATTTAGTTGCATTAGTAAAAAGAATAAAATAAAAATAAAAATCATTTAGTTGCATTTTTAATTGCATGTTTAGTTGCATATTTACTTAAATTCTTAGTTGCATACTTTCTTGCATTCTTAGTTTCATTCTTAGTTTCATTTTTAAAAAAATTAAGTTTTCTTTTCTTTCTTGAAAAAAAAAACCCACAAGTTTCAGTTGCATTTTTAGAAATGTTAAAGTTTATTTTCCTTGCATCTTTAAAAGAAATAAAAAAAACAATCATCCTAGGATTAAGACTTGAATTTTCATCTTTCATTTATATTGCATTTAGAGATTTTGTATGCATTTAAATAAATATGAAATTTTATTTTGAGTTTAAAACAAACACTTTGCATCCATTGAATTGCTTGCTGATCTTAGTTCATCTAGTAACTAGGAGGAACAATAATTTTATCATAGCTTTCACTTGTCTTCACACACTAAGCCAAACCAATGAATAATCAACACATCAAAAAAATACTTGAGACAAGGACTGATTGGGATTTCATCACCTGGTGGTAACCTTACCACCTCTTGAGTATCCCATTTAGATTTCACCACCACGGGGAGAGGTAACTCAACTCTCTAGTTGAGTATAAACTCTAGACTCGATATATCTTGGCTAGGCACCTAACACCATTATCATTGTGGGATTGTGAAGTGAGGGGGTAGGCCCCAATAACAAGCTACATAATGAAGTTAAACATAGATCTTTATTTTGATCACCTAAACAACCTAAAACCAACTATATCTTGCCTTTTTAATACCCATACCAAACCAACTTCCCCTCCATACTCTTTATGACATAAAACCAAAAATGATTTAAAATTAATCCTAGGCTAAAATTTTTTTTAGTGTTTGTGTTGATTGCTTTGAAATATTTTTCGTTGCTTCTTGTTTGAGTTGAGAACTTCACATTTTCATTCCTTATTTTCTCATATGGTCACAACCAGACAATAACTTTGAAATCAAGTTAATCAACCCCCATCTTCTTCTACACATATGGAGTATACGTCAGACATTGAGAGTTCCCCTCACATTGAGAGTTACCCTCCTCCCTCTCCTTCTAGTGTCCCAATCATATCTAAAGGGGATCCTAACTTTGATACCTTCCTTTATAATAATCAAGTGGCTTTATAGCACACCTCAATACCATGCCACACTACACCCCTTTTACTTTAGTTTCCTCTACCAAACCCCCTTTTAGCATGCCACCCCACCTTATGGTGGGTACCACTTCAACCCAAGCATTTTTGACCCACACCTCTTCCAACATCCCATCCACCAAAACCCAAACCAACCTTCCACCCCCCAACCAAATACCTCCTATCACACCCCAAGTGGGTTCAACTCTACCCTTGATCACCTACACCCCACCTACTATGGAATTATCCTCCACTCCTAGTTCCATCCACCCTTTAGTAGTAAACAATGCCTTAACCACAACTCAATTTAAAAATATAGTGCTCTCAATACCACAAATGCTTCCCCCTATAAACACTTTAGTCACTACCCACCTTCAACCAACTAACCCACTAACCACTTCTATGCCACACATGAACCCCCCAACCTTGACCTTTTAACACATACCCATGACATCTTGTCAATATATTCCTAACACACAAGTATACATGACTTCACCTTCCACCCAACCTTATGTGACCTCACACACACACACAACATCATCCCAACCATCCACTAGTTATTCCCATGTTACCCAACCCCAACAAAATGTGTCATATACCTATCCAACCCAACAACCCCAAATGGAATTGGTCAAGATACTAATGGATAAGATGACTACCCTTGAGTCATCCATCTTAGAGTCACATAACCTTATCTCTTATGACCAAATTTGCAATGAACCCATCCATCCATCCATCCATCTATCCCTCTTTGACCATATCCTCTACAATGAGAATTGCCAAAATTTTGTAAATTTCAAAGTAAGAAGGACTCCTAACAACATTTAAGAGCATTTATGCATGCATGTTACTTGATTTCCCATGATGATTCTCTCCTCCTCTGTACCTTTCTTATGTCCTTATCTAGACCAGCATTGGATTGGTATAGTGCCATCCCAAAACACTCCATCTTCTCCTTCACCCAACTAGGCCAAATTTTTTTGGATCACTTTTTGATCAATATATCAAAGAAGGTTTCTATTACCGACCTCTACTCCATTCAAAAAATTGAAGATGAATCTATTGCTGATTTTATGGCTTATTATAGGAGCCTAATAAACCAAATTTCCTTTTCATTACCTCAACCTGAGCTTATAGAACTCTTTGCTCAAGCATGTGAAAAACACATCTCATCCACATTGAGTGTCTAAAGGTTTTGGACATTTGATGAAAATTTTACCATGGCTCACAAACTAGAGAATAAAGCCATTGATGAGGGAAGATTAAAATCGAAGAATAAAAACCCAACTTATAAAACCAATGAGCTCTCTCCTTCCAAACTAAACAACACAACCAATACCAATTCCAAGAGCAAATCCACCACCAATGCTATTGTATTTGAATCCACACCTCTGCCATCTACCAACCAATAAAACCTAAGGAACCAAACCTCTAACCCCTTTAACTATCTAAACCAAAACAAAAGGAACCAAACTTGGAATAACCATAAGCCATTAACTCCACTTGGGGAGCCTTATCCTTATATTTTGGAAAAGTGACTAAAACCTAAAATCATCCAACTTTCACCAATTAATCCACCCCAACAATTTTATACTTCTCACCCCATGCCCAATTGGTATAATGAGAATGACCATTGTGCTTTTCACTGAGTCATAAGACATGACATCAATATATGCAATACTTTTAAATACCTTGTCCAATCCCTCATTGACAAGGGGGAACTCACATTGGACAATCTTAATGCACCACTAAACCAAGCCCTCAACATATTTTGTAAACCTTTCTCTAATAATGATCTTTCTATCCCTCATCATGAAAATAAACCTGAACCATCTCATGAGGCACATACTATAAATGTGGTTACTAGTGAACCCATTGATGAAGAAAATGTTACCTCAAACACTTCTTTCCCCATTCTCCTATTGGAATAAAAAAGACCACCTTCTATTCCTTTAGGCACCCAAACAAATGAAACAACCATATCCACTCTTCCATTAGAGGATACCACACCTGCCTCCCCTATCTTAGAACCATCCACCCCCTCTTTGTAATATATATATATATATATATATATATATATATTACAAGAGAGGATGACTCTATCTACCCAACCTCTAATTACAAAACCTTATATCAAAAGTCAAGATAAAGGTAAGGGAACCAAACTAGAACTTCTAGCCCCTTCTTTGATAGACCAACCTAGCCCCTCTAAAATAACTAATACCTCTACCCAACCAACCAAAACCCCTTCCAAATTGATTCAACCTCAAACACTTAAACCCACCAAGATAGAAAAAGGGACCAAATCCCTTCCAAAACTAACAACTAAAACAACCAAAGAGGTAAAATCACCAAAGGGCCTAAAACCCTATATTTTACATCCCTCAACCTTGCCCTCCATTATGGGTCCCCATCCCTCTACCTTAAACACAAAATCTACCATTTTTACTAAAAGCCTACCACCTTTATTGGTCAAACCTTCATACTTTCTCTCTAAATCACCTATCCACACTACACCAATAATCCCTAAGTTACCTACCTTACCATCATTTGCCTCAAGTTAATCGACCACCTTACCTAAACCAAAACTATCAACCAAGTATACCACTTTACCCAAGACACCTATCACCAAACCCATGTCCCCACAACTTTCTACTTCAACACCCAAAACAAAAACCACTAAAACTTTATGACCTTTAACCAAATCTTACCTGACCACCCTCTAGTGGTTATTGCAACTTATTCCTTGAGCTTACCACCCATCAAACCCTTTGAACCTTCATATACCAAAACCTCTTGGTTTAAGGATAACTTGATATGTGCATATCATAGGGCACTAGGACATGACACTGAGAACTATAAATCTCTCCAAATGCTGGTTCACAACTTATACAAAGATGATGATTTGTTATCAGAAAAACCTCCTTCATCTCCATTGTCAATCCAACCACCTACTCAACCCATTCAACCTTAAATCTCACCCAAAAGTGAAGAGGAAGAACTAAAAGAACCATCCAACCTAGATAACCCCCTTATCCACACTATTCACATGGTTACTTGATCTCAGGCCTAATAAAAATATAAAGGAAAGACTAAGGCATCTATTCCTTGGACTTACCCCTCCCTAAACTCCCAAGCTAGTAGTACCTAACCTTATCCATCTCCAAACAAACTCAAGGTGTCTATCTTGGGTACTTCTCCATTTAACCCTCAATACCCTAACCGATATGCAATATCCATCCAAAAAGCTATCCTTAGGAAACTTCACCAAATCCAACAAAGATGAGCTTGTATGAGTTAATCTCTACCTCCCCCCATCACCATCAAGTACTAATAGAGGCTCTACAATCCATCGAGGTACAGCCCAATAATCCTCAGTCTCTAACTGCTTTTGTTGGTACCCTTCAGACTTTCAACCTTGTTACCTTTAAAAATTCAAAAATACCTTCTATTCATTCATAGGATCCTGATCTCCCTCTCTTTGTTATGACATATATCAATCAAACCTACATCAAAAGTGTGATGATTGATGGGGGAGCTAGTATCAATATTATCTCCTCCCATGCTTATGATCTACTATAGTTACCTAAAAATGTCATGTTCAAAAGCTCAACGGTTCTTCATTATTTCAATGATACTATGGCTACCACCTTGGGCACAGTTGTCCTCCATATTTGTGTAGGACCTCATACTATTCCTAAACTCTTTTATGTTATATAAGGAGAGTTTTAATATAATATTTTACTCAAATGACCTTAGATTCATGCCATGAGTTATGTCCCTTACACCTTACATCGATGTGTCAAGTTTGAACATGAAGGGAAAGTTATGACTATCCAAGCTGACCTTACTCCTTTTACATCTTGTAATATGACATATCAACCCAATGAGGTCCTTCTTCCTTCCTTATCTATTGCACAACCATCTACCAACAACATAACCTCACCATCCAAAACCCATATTATTTTCACACCTACTATTAATGAATCTTCCACTAGCTAATCTATCCCCTCTTCCTAGATTCCTATATAAGCCCCTGTGACAACCACTTTCCAACATCTTTCTTTTGGGGAATATATACTCTTAGCCTTAGATTCTTTCTTTACCCCCCAAGAATATGGGAATCTTAGATATGACCCTTCTTACAACTGTAACATTGGAACCGTCATAACCATTGGTCTCCCTAACCATCAAATGAATTTAATTTATGGGGGAATTGATCAACCACTTCCATTCTTTACCACTACATCATCCATCCAACTATTTACTAATAACTTTTCCTATCTTAGCAAACCAGAGTTTGCTAAGTTGTATTTTCATAGATATGATTGGAAAGGATTTGGCCTCGATCACTATGAACAAGGCCTCATGAGTTTCCCCATTTCAAAATTTTGCAACCTTATGAGTCATTTGGTCTTGGGTATGAACCACCTCAAGAATCCACTAATTCACCCAAACCCATTACCACTATAGAGGAAGATATCCCATTTTTGCCAACCCAATCACTTTTTCCACCTAAAAACTTTGATATCACCCCTCCTAATTTTTTTTTTATCAATACTGTAATTTTGGGCCCTCTCATCTACTGAAAGAGTGGCCAAACCAAGGTCCTTCCACTCATACATATTGAAATGGTAGAGAATGATTCTCCTACCATCAACACCATCTAACATCAAGATGATAATTCCATTCTTACCCACCTAGGTATATGGAAGTCTTATATCCATAAATTATTTCCTCCTAAGGCCCTGACTATGTTGAACGAATATACCATCAATATCAACTTGGGCACTTCAAATGAGGCCCACATTATCAAATTTGGCCAATCATTTAATACTAAGGAACTTCAAGATTTCTCCTCTTTCCTCCAAGACTATAGTATAGCCTTTGCTTGGTCTTAAAATGATATGCCTAAGATTAACCCCACTATTGATACCCATAACATAGTCACTCACCATGATGCTAATCCTATCAAATAGAAACTTTGATGCATGCATCCTCATATAACCCTTCTCATCTAAGATATTTAGCATCTCTTATCTATAAAATTCATTCAACCAATTAATTACCCCTAATGGGTCTTAAACATTGTACCTATCACTAAAGTCAATGGGGGTTTATGCATGTTTGTGCACTTTCATGACCTTAACCTCACCTACCCCAAAGATGACTTCCCTCTCCCTAGCATTGACTAGCCTATTGATCTTGTAGCCAACCATAAGATTTTATCTCTCATGGATGGGTTTTCAGGTTATAATCAAATCTTGATTTCTCTTGAATATTAACATAAACCTACCTTTGTGACCCTTTGGGGAACTTTTTGTTATAGATCCATGCCTTTTAGGTTAAAAAATGTTGGTGTAACCTACCAATGTGCCATGACTTATATTTTCCATGATATCATCCATAAGATCATAGAAGACTATGTGGATGACCTTATTGAGAACTCCAAACTCTAAAAAGACCACTTGGCTATTCTTACAATCATATTTGAATGCCTCATCCATTATAATGTTTGCCTTAATCCCAATAAATGCATTGTTGGGGTGCTTTGAGGAAAGCTTCTTGGCTTCATCATCTCTCTTCATAGAATTGAAGTAGACCCTGCTAAAGTTAGATCAATTTTGGACATGCCTCCTCCAACCAACCTTAAACAACTTCACAACCTTCAGGGAAGACTTTAATCCATTCACTGTTTCATTTCCCAAATTTCAGACCAATGCCAACCTTTCATCACCTTTTGAAGAAAGATGTCTCTTTAAAATGGAGTAGTGATTGTCAAAAGGCCTTTGATTTATTCAAATAGTACCTTTTGTCACCACCTATCCTAACCCCTTTAAAGGATGACCACCCCTTTTACCTATATATTTCTACCACTGACCATTCCCTAGGAGTAATGTTGGCTCACTGAGATGAAAAACACAAATAGCAAGCCATATACTACATTAGCCATACACTTGTAGAATACAAAAATTAGTATACACACACTAAGAAACTCTACTTAGCATTGACCTTCATGGCCACCAAACTCTACCACTACCTTATTAACAATAAAAACTATGTCATCACTAATATCAACCCACTCAAATACATGCACTCTAAACCATACTAAAATTTGTGTATGGATAAGTAACTCATGCTAATAGATGAATTTGATCTTGAATTCCTCTAATAGAAGTCATTTAAAGGTCAGGTCATTACTGATTAATTGGCTGAAGCTCCTCTAGAAAATAACTAATCACCCCTTCTTGCCTTTCTGGATGAGTCTATCATGACTCTTTTTCAAGAAGATGACATAACCTACCAAATGACCATGGTTTTCGATGGATATAAATGCCAAAAAAGAGGGGGTGCTAGAGTTATTCTCAATCCTCTTGATGGTGAACCCCTTCCTCTATCCTTTAAACTTGAATTTGAATGCACCAATAATATGGCCAAGTATAAAGCCTAAGTGATTGGTCTCCAAACTGCTCAAAGCTTGAGAATTAAGACAATCCATATCTTTAGTGATTTACAACTTGTTTTCAACCAAGTCAATGGGTCATATCAATGTAAGAATGATGTCTTGCTATATTATTTTTAGGACTTGTTCTAAAATCTTAACATTAGGTTTGATTTTTGGTAGGTAATAAATAATTATTGTAAATGGGGCATGCATCTTTTAGTAGAGACACCCCCATAAAATAAACTTACTTAGTTTAATTATTAGGTAGTTTTAATGTTTTATATTAATTAATTATAATTACTTTACGGGTTTTTTTCTCGTATTTAGTTGGTTATAGGATTAGTTGTTTTTATTAGTCATTGGTAAAAACTATATAAATCCATGTTTGAATTATAAAAGGGTTAATGGAGTAAAGGCACCCTTATGTACTTGATTTTTTGAAATTAATAAAATAATTGTGCACTCGCACTAAGCGGGGACAAGGTTCAACCTATTTTTGGTTTTGGAGTTATTAGTGGTATCAGAGCATGGTTATTTTGGAAGCTTGGTGAATTGGAAGGAGCAAGGTGAAAAATCAATTCATGTGATATCTTTTGGAATGAAATAAGGAAAGAGAGCAAGTGCAGGAAAACATCCAGGAGTAGCCATGGTGTCCCAGGGAAGAATGGCGCAATATAAAACTCAACAATTTATTTTTTGATATTTCTAAAGTTTGATTTTCATTAAATTTGCTATGACTGGGTCCCACGGGAGATAGCTTGGAAGAGAAGGCTATAAAAAGGGAAAAATAATTTGAATTTATTTACTCACATTCACATGTAATTTTTTTTCCCTCATACACAAAAATCTGGTATAAGTAGAAATTTTTGAGTATGATGTTCTGCAAATGCTCTTAGAGCAATTGGTTAAGCTTATTTTGTTAGAATCTTGCAAAGGAGGAGGTCAAGGGTTCAAATCCCTTATTTTTGGAGAAAGTTATTTTTTTTTTGGAATATGCTTTTTTTGAAAAAGGAATATTCTCTTTTTAAAATCAAAATATTGTTAAACACATACTTATTGTATTATGTTATTTAAACTTTTGAAAAAGGGGTAGAATTCAGTCATATTTCTTTTGCATTGTTGTGGTGAGATAAGGGTGTAATTGGTGAAATAAGGTTGTAATTTGGCAAAATAAGGGTGTAATCATTGATTTTTGGTGTGGTTAAGTGCAAAATCCATCAAAAATATTTGTTTTTTCTTTTACGCTCTACGCGGAGGTTAAGTGCAAAACCCCATAGAAGCAGTGTTTTGTGTAGTGAGTGTGATATTTGTTTCATTTCTTTTGCATTTTTTCACACATTTTTCTACTACACTTGCTTTCATTTCAAAATGCCAAAAATTTAGAATTTGCTTTCAAATGGTGATAGATTAACAATTTCCAATTATTCAGATTGGAAATGATTGATGGAGGTTTCACTAGTGTTTAATGAGTTATGGGATATTGTTAAGAATGAAAATCCCACATTGCCAATAAAGCATGCTAAATTAGATATTTTCAATTTGTTTGATTCTAAGGCCTTAGCTATCATTAAATGTTATTGTACTCATGATACGTATGTTCATATTGAAAATTCTCCTCATAGTTACACTGCATGGAAAACATTGTTAGATTTGTATGATAAGAAACCTAAGCATAAGAAGATATATATTCATATGCAGTTGTTTACTTTGTCATTAGATGAAGATGGGGATATGGGAGAATATATGTCTAAGTTGAAAAATTTCACTATTGAGTACACTAAGGATGGTTTTGGAAAACTAGATGATGACCTCATAGTTACTGCTGCTTTAAAAGGACTACCAAGGTCCTATAGGAATTTTGTTGAAATGTTGCATGTCTCTAACAAGATCATAGTCATCACCTTTGATAAGTTGGCTGAGTTGCTCATCCAACATGACCTCTCTTTACCCAAGAAATCCAAGAAAACTGAAGAAGCTCATGTTTTAGAGTCAAGTCCTAGTTCATCTTCATCTGGGCATCAAAACAATAAAGGAAACAATTCTAGAGGGGGTTGAGGTTACAGAGGAGGAAGATATCAAAATAGAGGTAGGGGTCATTCAAATAATCAACAATCTAATCAATCACATTCACATGAAACAAGTGATCGAGGACATGGTCACAATTCATATAGGGGCAAAGGTCGAGGTAGATCAGACATTCAGTGTCATAGATGTGGAAAATTTGGTCACATTGCCTCATAATGTAGGATTCCTTTTGATAAAATTCAAAAGCCACAAAAAGTGACTAAGACTAACTCTGCTCAGTATGCCGATCATGACAATGATGAATCTAGTAATGTTGCCCATGAATTTGCATTCACTACTTTGGGGCACATTGATTATATTGAATATGAGGCTAGAGATGAGATCACAAATGTATGGGTTTTAGACACAGGAGAAACCAAACACATGACATTTATGAGAGATTTCTTTTGGTCTTATAAGGAAGCTTCTCTCTCTCTAGTTGCCTTAGCAGATAAGTCTATGCATACACCACTAGGACTTGGTTCTATTCAAATTCTTCTTCCTAATGGGTCTATACAATACTTGGAGGATGTTTGGTATGTTCCCACATTGAAGAAACACTTACTTTCTTTGGTAACTATTCGAAAGAAAGGTTATCAAATTGTGCTTGAAAATGGGCTCATTTAAATCAATTCAGTGAAGGATAATTATAAAACAATGTATATAGGATATAAAGATGGAAACTTGGTTAGATTGCATTGTAAGGTGCTTCTTCCCAATATAGAACTTACAACAATTATTGACACAGGTATAGGTACTATGTCTACACAGTGGTTATGGCATCTCCATTGTGGACATTTGAATATCCACTCTTTAGTGGATTTGTAGAGATATGGTATGGTGAATGGGTTGCCCACTTTTCGCAAAGATAGTATTCTTTGTGATTCATGTGTTTTGGGCAAACAAAATTGGGAAAAATTTCCTAAACAGTCATCTTGGAGAGCTAACAGATGTTTACAGTTAGTTCATAGTGATGTATGTGATATGAAAAAGTCATCCATTGGTGGGTGTAGATACTTTGTCTTGTTTATTGATGACTTTTCTAGGATGAGTTGGGTATTCTTTATGAAAAACAAATCTAAAGTTTTCGCTAAGTTTGTTGATTGGTTACACTTAGTCAAAAAAGAAACAAGTTCACATTTGGCCACTCTTCGTTCAAATAATGGAGGGGAGTATACCTCTAATGAATTTTTAGACTATTGTCGAGAACATGGAATTCATCGACAATATAGTAATGCTTATACTCCATAACAAAATGGAGTATCTAAACGAATGAATAGAACTTTAGAGGGCACATCATGTGCCATGTTGCACTATAAACAGCTTGATGATAAATTTTGGGCTAAAGCTATTGGTACTACAGTGTATTTGAGAAATAGGTCCCTCACAGTTGCACTTTTAGGACAAACTCCATATGAGGCATGGTATGGGTTTAAACCCAAAGTTAAACACTTGAAAGTGTTTGGATGTGTTTGTTTTGCTTTGGTTCCTATTAAACATAGAACTAAGTTGGAACCACAAAGTCAAAAATGCATCTTTCTTGGTTATTCTGAAGATAAAAAGGGTTTTTTTTTACTTGCACAAGATTCAGGCAAATTCATAGTGAGTCGAGATGTAATATTTGATGAGTTTGGGACTATGAACACTGCAGAGATTGATTCTCAACTTGATAGATTAGAGAGGAAAAATGCAAAAAGAGATAAGGGTTTGAATAATGGGGATAACTCTTCAAATTTATGGTATGAGACTCAAACTCCTTCACTTTCCTCTCCTTCATCTACAAGTTCATAGGTTGATGACTTAGAAATTGTTGAAAATTCTCTAAGTCCCCCATTGAATAATGCATCTAATGAGAATTCTGGAGTCCTTGATTTGAATAATTTATCTAAGTATCCAAAATGGGCTCAAAGTACTTTTTCTGACTTGATAGAAGATGAAGTTGGTTTAACAGGGCCCAAGAATTCTCAAGAATAGGTGAACTATGCTATGGTTATTACTACTTCCACTGAGCCATCCACTTTTGAGGAGGCATCTACTAAGCATGTTTGACAACATGCAATGAAATTGAGTATGATTCCATACTTAACAATAATACATGGGTTTTAGTTGATCCTCCTCCACATGTTAAACCCATCAGATGTAAATGGGTTTATAGGACTAAGTATAAATTAGATGGCTCCATTGATAAACATAAGGCACAACTTATTGCAAAAGGATATGCGTAACAAGAAGGTATTGACTATGAGGAAACATTTGCACCAATTGCCAAATGGCACACTATTCATATGGTACTTGCCTTAATAGCACAAAATGGTTGGAAAGTACATCAATTGGATGTTAAAAGTGCTTTTTTAAATGGTGATTTATAGGAAGAAGTCTATATGAAACAACCTCAGGGTTTTGAACAGGTGGGTGCTGAACACAAAGTGTGTAAATTAACAAAAGCTTTGTATGGGCTCAAACAGGCACCTAGGGCTTGGTATGAGAAAATGGTTCATACTTGAAATCCATTGGTTTTCATCATAGTGAATCAGATGATACTCTCTATTTTTGAGTGCAGGTTAAGAAAATGGTGATACTAGTTCTCTATGTTGATGACTTGTTTATTAAAGGTAATGATGAAAACCATAACAAGTCTATGAAGAAGGAATTAAAAGATGGGTTTGAGATGACAGATCTTGGACTTCTTCACTACTATGTAGGCATAAAGGTAACTCAGAAAGAGCATAGTATTTTCATTTCACAAACTAAGTATATTTTTGAGTTATTAGAGAGGTTTGGCATGAGTGATTGCAAACCTACCCTCACTCCCATGGAAAGTAACTTGAAATTGTCTAAGGATGATAGTAGTGACTTTTTTGATGGCACCACATATAGACAATTTTTGGGAGGTTTGATATACTTGATGACTACCAAGCCTGATATTTCATTTTTAGTTGGAATTTTATCTAGGTTTATGCATGAGCCTAGAGAAATTCATTGGCATGCAGCAAAATGAGTACTTCGTTACCTTCAGGGAACAAAAACCTATGGCCTTAAATACTGCCACAACAAGAACTTCAAACTTGTTGGATATTGTGATGCAGATTTTGTTGGATGTGTGGATGATAGAGTGTTAACCACAAGATACACTATGCATATGGGTTCAGCTGCCATTGCTTGGTGTTGTAAGAAGTAGGATACAGTGGCAAATTTATCAACAAAATTAGAGTATATTGCAGCATGGGATGCTTCTAGATAAATTGTTTACCTTCGTCATATTCTTGAAGATCTTCAAATTTCTTAGTTTGCTCCTACATAGCTATACATTGATAATTAGAGTGCAATCAAGATTTCCAAGAATCCAGTGTTTCATGCCAAAACAAAACATATGGATTTCAAATACCATTATCTACAAATGCTGGTGGTAAAGAAAACTCTTGATCTAATATATTGCCCAATTGCCAATCAGACAGTTGATATCTTCACAAAACCCCTTGATAGAATCAAATTTGAAAAATTTAGAAAAATGCTTGGTATGTGTTCAAAGACCTGACTTTGGATCATAGGGGGGTTTGTTAGGACTTGTTCCAAAGTCTTAACGTTAGGTTTGATTTTTGGTAGGTAATAAATAATTATTGTAAATGGGACATGCATCTTTTAGTAAAGACACCCCCATAAAATAAACTTAGTTTAATTATTAGGTAGTTTTAATGTTTTATATTTATTAATTAGAATCAATTTATGGGTTGTTTTCCCATATTTAGTTGGTTATAGGATTAGTTGTTTTTATCGGTCATTAGTAAAAACTATATAAATCCATGTTTGCATTGTAAAAGGGTTAACGGAGTAAAGGCACCCTTATGTACTTGATTTTTTGAAATTAATAAAATACTTGTGCACTCACAGTATGTGGGGACAAGGTTAAACCTATTTTTGGTTTTGGAGTTATCAAATATAAAATTTTAGTTGATAAAATCCTAAAATCATTCGAGCATTATCTAGTCCAATCCGTTCCTTGATCTACTAATAAATTTGTGGATATAATGGCCTGCCTTGCTTCTCACATCCATTCTCAGCCTTCCAATTCTATAATATTTGTCATCATTAATCATTTTACCACACCCTCTTATGGCCAATCTGACCTCCCTACCATTTTTAATGTAGAGGAATCCCCATCCAATATTTGGTATGACCAAACTTTCAACTACCTCAACCTAAGAATTATTCCTCCCAACCTCTCTAGGAATGCTTGAAGAGATTTTATTCAAAGTACCTATCATTACACCATACTAGGGGGAATCCTTTAAAAATGTGGTTTTGATGGTCTCCTTCTTCATTGCCTACATAGCCATGAAGCTTCATATGACATCAAAGAAACATAAGATGGGATCTGTAGGGGACACTTTAGTGGCCTAGTGGTAACTAAATGCATCCTTCACCTTGGTTACTATTAGCCCACCCTTAACCAAGACTAGTGTGATTATGTAAAAAAGTGTGTTAAATGTCAAGAACATTCTAATTTACATCATGCACCAGCCAATAGCCTTAAAGTATCTAAGGACTTTTGGCCTTTCTCATAATGGGGGCTCAATCTCATTGGGGAAATTAACCCCCATTCTTTGTAGTGACATAGCTCCATCATCACAACCACTGAATACTTCACCAAGTGGGTGGAAGATATTCCTCTAATCTCTACCAAAGCAAAAAATATTGTCAACTTTATCAACCACCATATCATCTACCGCTTTGGTGTTCCTCATAAGATCATCACCGATAATAGAAAATCCTTCAAGAATAAGTAAGTCCAAGGTTTATGTGATGCATTTGGAATTGTTTTAAGCTTTTCCTTGCCTTATTGAATGCAAGAAAATGGACAAGTGAAAGCCTCTAATAAAACCCTCACCAAAATATTAACCAAAGTTATCAGTGCTTCAGGTCGGGATTAACACATCCCATTTGCCTTATGGGCCTATCACACTAACATTCAAACCTCCACTAGTGATACCCCTTTCTCTATAGTCTTTAGAATAGAGGTAGTCTTGCCTCTTGAAGTCCAAATCCCCTATCTTTGCATGTCTTTAAAGGAGCTTATTTCTAAAGAAGATTTTTGTCAACATCATTTAGCTCAACCTGAGCTACTTGATGAACACCATTTAGCAGCTCTCACACACCTCCATATCTATCAAAAGCATATCACACATGCTTATAACAAGCACCTCAAATAATAATAATTTAATAACAAAGATCTTGTCCTAAAAGAAAACCAACATGTGACCAACATGGAGAAGAGTAAATGAGGAAATTTTGATTTCAATTGGCTTGGACCCTACATCATCACCCATAAGTATGGATCAAGAGCTTATCATTTATCCTCTCTTGAAGGCAAACTAGAACTTGATCCTCTTAATGCTTTACATCTACATCCATTTTTTTGCTTAAGAAGGATCAAGCTCACCCACTTATCTAACTTAAGCTTGTCCCTTGATTATGATATTTTTACCTTCAACCACCTTCCTCCTCCCCTTTTGAGGATAATTGATTATACCACAGAACCATGTGATTAACCATGATAGTTATGGCCTAATCCTAAATATGGGTACCATGGCTCTACCCATAGGATGGTTCTCATGGATAATTTTCATCTCTAACATGATGGAATCCCATTTTAATTATCTCTCAAAACCACACCCTTTCACATATCATGAACCTTCTTGTGTAAAGTTTTGCCCTCATAGAGGTAAAGTTTTGAACCTAATTAGACTGGTCCATGTCTAAACGCATTTCATCTTGAAACAATTAATTATGTCAATATATTAAGAATTGTAGACTACTCCCTTGAAGGATAGTTGCCCAAAACAAAAATAAAAATTACCACATGTAAAGTAGACTACTCCCTTGAAGGACAACTATCAAGAAGATTAAAACAAAGCCAGTAAGCTTAGACCAATCCCTTGAAGGATGGATCAATTAAATTTGTCAAAAGTAGAGAAATTTCATGGAAGCTTCCCATATTGACAAGATTCTCATATACAATAATAAATCAAAAGGCCCACTATCAAAACCAATTCTAGAGCCATAATCAGCTCTCAAGCAACATAATAACTTGGAAGCCATAATCAGCTTTCCCATGTAGACTTCCTGCATTGATCAATATACATCTAACATATGACATGGACTTGTTTAATACCATTATTAGGTCACTTATATAAGGTGAAAACTAATTCACATGAAGTTATCATACATATCACCCATTACCCTTCATAAAACCTATCACCTATCTTCCCTTTTGACTATCTGTAAATCAAGGGATTTAGAGCTTACTTGACACCCTATGATCATGAATTTTTTTATCAACTAATGATTGATCATGCATATCATTTTAAGGGCTTATATTCATTAAGATTATCTCACTTTGGGCCTATTTTTATTCCTTATCAAAAATAAATCATCAGACTCTATTCTTATCTTAGTGTGTATGGTTGATGTTTTCACCATGACTTGAACCATCCAACATTACAACAATAATGGTCATTTATTTTACATTAAGGGAGATTAAAAGAACCATAACCATAAGATTCATAAGTATCTACACAAATTCACACATAATAAAATTTGGCAAACAATATCCAACATGTTACACTCCTTTGCCTCCCAGCCCATTACCACAAGCTCTAAACATTATACCCTAACCATTGGCAGTGTCTACTCAAACATGGAAATATTTTCTTTTGTACCAATTGAGAGTCCACCCATAGTAGGGGAATGACTATTTGATCTAATTATATCACCAATATCTTAGACCACATATCTCCCTGATATTAGTGCCTCTTCTAAATGGGACCAATGTTTGTGGTTCCAAGAAAATGGGACACAAGATGAAGATATGGCCATCATTTGTCTAGCCTAACCATGCATATCTTATGTCAATCAAGGTCCATCTTCTATCGCTCACTACATTGATAAATTCCTTACTTGTAGAATCTACATGACCATAAAATAAATTCTTTGTAGGTCATCACTTTGCTACTGCCCTTAAAACTTAGTTCGTAGAAGTGATGAACCTTAGCCACAACAACTCTATAGACCTAGATAGACCCCCACCTCCTAAAACTCAGATCTCAATGGTAGAAACTATCTCTAAAATCCTACCCTCACATAATTTTATAAGGTGCAACCTCCTCACAAAAACACCTCTTCTTTGGATTAGCTCCATTGAAGATTATTTGTGGTACTTCACATTATGTTAATTTTTAATTTATCCTACTTTTCCCATCTATATCTCTGATCCTAATAAATGTGGGATCATTATGGTAACTATTTACCAACCTACCCCATTCAATTTCACTGACACCTTCACCAAAAACCAAAACTATTGTTTCACCAAACCTTCTCCCTCAGCCCAAACCAGCCCATGTGGTCCATCAAATTGGGGTAGCCAATTTGAACACCACTCATCCAAACCTTGTTGAACTACATTGGCCTAATGTCCATAGACTATGTAGGCACTACTCTAAGGGTAGCTTGGCCACTAAAAACTAATTCCCATCCCCTTTTTTCTTCTCACTCATTTCTAATAATAACAACGCCCTCTTACTTAGGGTGTCCTATATCAAGGAAGCTTTGAATTCTTTCTTCAGTGTCCTTATGTTTTAACACCATCTAATACTTCCTCTTAAGTCTTTCCCCCATTATTAGGAGAACTGAATTGGCCTGAGGTCTTTTTGGACTATGTAGGTAGCTCTTAGTTACTGAGGTTAGCTCAGCCACTTCCTTTACTTTATTTGCCCTTCTCACCTAAAATCTCTTCCTCCACTTCTCTACCTATCTCCTAACCATATCCCTACCTCCAGCTTTTCAATCTATTTTAATCACTTTTTTAGATTGTCAATCTCTTTTAACACAAGGGTTAAAAATAGTCCCCATTGGCCCCCTTACCTCCTATAAAGCCACTTCCTACTTTGCTTTGTTGGCCTTCCCATCATCTTTCCTTGTGCATGCTTTACAACCCTCTTCCCCACTCACCTTTTACATTTTATACCTCTCACCTTATTACCAACCTTGCCATTTATCCCCTTGAAATTATTTCTCCATACTCATTATCTCCCCTCCCCCTTGGCTATTTTTCATTACCCCTTTATCACTCTCTTTTCCTCACCCATTCCACTTCATATTGTGCATCTTGTAAGCTTTATATTTCTTCTATTGCTGCACTTTTTCTTTGTGTGTACCACCACTCTCTACCATTCTAACACTCTTCCCATCATACCCATTTTCCATTCTTCTTGTTTACTTTTTTTACATCCTTTCATCCTTTTTGTCTTCCCCTTTTTCCTCCACAACTAGTTTCTCCTTGGGTATTTATCCTTTGAGAAGCCTTCCATAATTTTGCTTTTCTTCTTATCTCTTTTTTTCTATGGCCATTTTTACCTTCCCCTTTTCCTCTTTCCATCTCAGCATTCACTTATTTTTTGAATCTATGTGAGTATCCATGCTTTTTATCCCTACTTCAATTCTTCATTTTTGCTCTTACATCTCTGGTATTCATCTCTTAGTTTCATCTCACTCTTTTTCGTTTCCACCTCACCATTTTTTTATCTTGTCAATCTCTTATAATCATGCCTTCCGCTTGTCAATCTCTTCTAACAAGTTGATTAACACCTACCTTCTATTTTCACCTTCTTGTCCACCCATGCTTTACTTCCCCTCATTCTTCACGCCTTTCCAATATTCCATCCCATTCTCAAATCCACAACCACCATCTACTTTGCTTTGTTATTCCTCTCCTTACATATCATCACCCATGCTTACTTAGTCAAGATACCACCTATTTATTCCATCTCCACTCATTCTCTTTGTGTCCTCATTTCACTCCTTTTTTCTTCATATTTCCTTTTATTCTATTTATTTCCTTGCTTTTCATTTTCATCACCAAACTATTTTCTCTTTTGTCTTTTTAGAATTATTTTCAAACCTTTCATGGCCACCATGATTGTTACACTTCTCTCCCCATCTTTTTCAATTCTCCAATCTATCATTCTTTAGTGCATCTCTCACCCCCAATATTTTACATTTTATTTTCTTCTCTTTTCTTTATTTCATTTCATTTTTTTCATCTCCTTTGATTCCCTTCCTTACTCTTCCTAACCTATATGACCATGCCTAGATTATTCCATCCTTCTCCACCTTTGTCTTTATCTGTGACCTCATTATTTTCTCTTTATCCATCTCCTAGTCCAACTTTACCTCAACCCTTATTATATCTCCCTTATGTTCTCCAATTTCACCTCCACCTCTTTAGAGTGTGGTCACCAGTTGTACTGCTTTTGCATACATCTCCTTGTTTAATTATTTATATCCTCCATGCCTTTGTCTTAATGCATGAAATCTAGCCAAGTTATTTACTTTAGGATCATCCCTTTATTACTTTAATTCCTCTATATGTTGTGCTTGGACTCTCTTTTTTGTCCCTCTCTAACTACTCCCTTCACCCTCCTTATCACCTTTTTCCTTTTTAACCCTCTACCCATTTTTAGTATGCTATGAACTCTAAGGTCTTCCACTCAATTTTATTTTAATATGAGATATATACCAATCCTACACCTCTGAAACATAATTATCTAGGACTGTGGGCTCATACGACCAACTAGTAAACCAGAGTGTCATTTAACCATCAAGATGAAAATCCCCCCTTCTTCTTGTCTTGCCTATTTTGAACCCCTTTTACTTTGACCTTTGAAGATGTTTGAATCAAAACTAAAACCACCTTCAAATGGAAGATTTGGGATACCCACATGGAGATGATAGCTACACTCTCTCACATTCCCCAACCTTGTAACCAATAACTTCCCTTGATTCTCCCTTTTAGACTACATCTTCTTATACCTTGTAATAACCCTAGTCTTTAACCATCATCCATAACCTACTCCTTTAATTAATTAATGTTATTATTATTCACCTCACTCCATATTCCAAAACGCCTTATTGTCTTTCTATGAATTCCCTCAAAAACTCAATTCTTACTTATTTTGGGCCCCCATTGACTCAAGGGTCAAGGGTTTGAAACTTCACCACTTCTTGTTTACCCATTCTACTACTTTGCTTCCTCGAACTGTTCAATAATAACCTTCCATAGCCTATTAACAACATTGTTGTGGAATGTGCATAATGTTGGATTATTTGGATGGTGATGAAATAAACCATCATATCATCATGACAATTCAAGTATACCACATATTTCTACCTTTCCTTTTCTTTATGATGGTGGTAGAAACTTCATGCTTTACCCTACTTATCCATGGTTACAAATTCCTTTTACATAGTTGATGCAATTATCTCAATTGCATATTAGCTCACCTCATCCACCATTTCTACCACACCCATCAAAAACTATTTAATATCCATCTTTTCCACCCTTTGGTGCTTCCATTTTTCCAATGTCCTTTACCTGGACCTACCTATATGATATCTAATTGGGAAAACCAAATTAACCAACACCCTTTGCCTCAAAAAAACTACATTTGGCCTGACATTATTTTTGGATCCCTATCCATGGAACTATGTAGGTAGCATCCAATTTTTATGTGCATCTAGAGTCATCTCAACCATCCCCTTCTAACCCATACCCAATCAACCCACACTTTCACCATGCCCACCTTGATGTCAATTATTTTTGACCTAGAGCATTGGCATTTTTTATAACAATTTTTGCCTGAAATGACCAACCTTGTCATGTTGAACTTTTAAACATTTGTACCACCTCATGTAAAAGTAGAACATTTTTATTTTTCTTAAGAGCACTTCCTACTCTAGATACCTAAGTCAACACCGACCCTATCTAGGAACCTTGATAAGACTAACCCAATCAGTTATGACCAATGTTGGGGCTGGTTACCTTGTAATTTATCTTAGAACCTGACCTTTTTATCATCAACATTGGCACCTTTAGTCTCTGCATAAGCTTTACTATTATGCTTAGTCATATTTTGTGAACCCATTGGAATTTCGCATACCTAGCTACCTTGTGGCACCACCTAGCACCTCCCCATTAATTACTTATCAAACCTATAGTTGATTCAACCTTTCATCATCAACTCTTGGTTTGATGGGAAACACCTCCTCCCATGTTTGGGTTAACCTAACCTTTGACCAACTGATTCATTTTTGTTTTGTAGCTTATTAATTCAAGGCTACATAAAAAAGGGGCAAAATGTAGACACTAGAAAATTGCACACTTACAGTTTTTGATGACTAAATACCTTAGAATCCCCTAAAACTTATTAAACCTTCCCAAAACCCCTCTTAACCCAACCAAATCACTATTCTCCCAGGCACAAATATCATTCAAAATCACTATTTAAAAGTACTATTCACCATCACTATTCACTATGGGACCCACAGTCACTATTCATGATGACATGGCTAGTGATATGGCATGTGACATGGAAAGTGACATGGGAGGTGATTTGGGAGGTGATATGGCAAGTGACGAGGCTTAGAAGTGATGTGGCTTGATGTGGGACATCATACCCCACCAGGGACCCTTCTTAAGGTGTTTGATGACCTCATTCAAGCATCACAAGGCCCTTCCCCATGAAATGTGGCAAATTTCCCCTTAAGGGATCATTATTCAACATTTATTTTTATATTCTGACATGAAATTAGACTTTAAAAGAGATACCTACCTTTTTAAGACTTTGGGAAAGAGAAAGGACACCCATATTTGACTTTTTAACCCAAATGTAGGCTCACCAACCCAAATGGGAGACTTTCCAACCCACATGGGAATCCCCACCAACCTCACCTTAGAATTTTAATCCCCTCACATGAAAAATGGTGCCACATTTAGATGAGGACAAATAAGGATGGTAAAAATTCTTTGGTCTTATTCAAACCCTTGTGCATGATTTCCATTCAAACTTGGATTCATGTGCAAAGTGGAATATTTTCCAACCCACATGGGAATCTACACCAACCTAACCTTGAATAAAAGATGCAACACTTGTAGAAATTTGAATTTCCTCAGTATTCCTCTATTTTGGCATGTTTCTTCACACAAAAATGCTATAAATACCCCCTCTCCTTCACCCAAGGTTAGGTTAGAAGTTAGCCTTTTGTCGTTAACATTTTTGTTGCAAGTTTTTAAAGGAGGTCATCATTTTAAGGGATATCATCATCATCTTGGAGAGAAGATCCAAAACATAAAATTTCTACTAAAGTTCTGCCAAAATTGCTTCAATAACATCAACACCAACATCTTCATCAATATTCTTCTTCAAGCTTGGAAGGTAACCTTGGTTTTATTTGTTGCAATTTATTTTCTTATCCCTCTTGTCATATTATTTCTTGATTTCCAAACCCACAATTTGGCCTTATTATTCTATGAAATATGTTCTTATTCATCCTTCAAGAGGGAGGTAATTAAGTGATCATCGATAAGGAGAAAGGGTCCATGATGGATGGAGGTGGGGAAGATGGTACAATGATGTTAATTAGTGGTGATGGGGCATCATAGTCTTCATAGGGGTTTTTAGGATACCCATTTTCAACATCAAAGAAAATCTCTTCAAGATCAATAGAAGGATCATAAGGATTAACTATATTATATACATCCAAAGGAGGATCAAATTCACTATGATTATTTTTGATAGATAAATCTTGTAAAAATTCTATTATGACTTCATCATCTTGATTGAGATCTAAAGGTATGCTTAGCAATGGATTGGAGGTATATACAACAAGATAAGCATTATCAACATCTACTACAATGTCAATGGGGGATGATGTTTCTAATGAGTAACCTGATTTAGATTTTGGTGTTATACATGATCATAATGAAGAAAAGACTTTTGATGTTGACTCTGATGTACAAGATGTAATGCTACTAATAGGAGAGTGATTATGCATGATTGGCCTCTCAACATGGGGTTTTTGGTGTGATGGGTGAGGATAATATGGGATAATGATGATGGATTCAACTAAGAGAGGTCCATAAAAGGATTCATGGGAGATGGGGGCTAGGCTCATCTTTGATGGAGGGATCATGAAGGATGGGTGTGGTGTCTTGACCTTGTATTAGAAGGGGAAGGGCTTGATTATGACTGGGAATGAAATATTAGAATTTCTCTCCTTAATCACCTAGGGATTTAAATTCATTTGATTCATCCTCAATTACTATGTCACTATTATTGATGAGGTCTTAGACAGAGTATTAGAAGTTTTGACATCATTTAAGGGAATGCCCCCAAGTTTGATGATATACAAAGTATCAGTTTGATTTATACAAGGAGGGATTAGGCTTTATGGGATCTAGATGTTGTATACGTGGATAAACCATCATATTAGTGGTAATAAGTTGGTTGAAAAGGGCTTCCAATGATATAGGAAGGGGAGTATAAGGACCCACTTCACTACATGACTTAGATGTGGAAGCATTAGACTTATGATCAGATGATTTTTGATGTGATTAGGTAGGTGAACTAGTCATAGATGAAGTGTCCAAGATTGGATTCCCTTTGCTAGTATGAGAATGGGTAGATGGTGGTTTATGACTAGAAGATGGAGGATTGGTATGGGAATCACATGAAGGGGATTGGATGGGAGGTGCAATGAGTTGAAAGGGATCAATAACTTTGAGAAGTGGGACACCCATTAGAATAAGTTGTATGAGGATATCATCCTTGTTGGTAGCTATGTATTGGTCTATGAGAGTGGGGTATAGCTTCATGGTGGTGGTTGATAAAGGATAGATGATGTAGGTATGATAAATATTGGATGGGGTTCTTGAATAAAATAGGTCAAAAGAATTGAACTAGTATGACTAGGTGATGATGGATGAATGGATTAAATATTAAGATTAGACTTTAGACCATTAGTGAAATCGGTACTAACTACCTATAAACAATGTCTAGTTGCTAATCTATTAAAAAAGGATGAAAGACTTGATGGATTCCTAGATTCATACTAGCAATATGATGATATGATGGGTGCTATTTTTGAATAGGTAAGGATGGTGGAGACTAAATTGATGATGATGGGTTTGTTAGATTGAGATTGACAAAGTGATAATATGTTAGAAGGATACTGACCAAGTATGAGATATTACTAATATGATGAGAGATAATTGACTAGAATGATAGGATGATGTGGATAGATAACAAGAGGACTAGTTGAAGCCTTGGACTAATTTACTCAATATGGGATGAGATATGATTAAGTGATGTAGATGATGGGATAATGAAATAAGGACAAGCATAGGTGATGATCAAATTATCAAGAGTAAGATGAATGGGATGTGGATGGTATGGACATGGGTGTGACATAGAAAGCCAAATAGGATAAGATAAGATGAGGTTAGACTAGATGGATGATGGAGATAAGTCAAGACAGATGATTTATTGTGGACTTAGAATAAGATGTGGATGATAAGACAAGATGTATAGGATATGGTTAGATGAGGAGAAGATTATAAATATGTAAGGGATATATAAAGGAAAACATGTATAAGGTTGATGTTGACAAGGATATAAAAGATATGATTGAGATATGTGATGAAGTATGACTAATGATTGGTGAGACTAGAATAGGATGTAAAAAGAACAATATATAAAATGGGATGATGAGATAAGGATGTAGTAAGGGGATAATGACAAGGATGTACAAGATGTTATTATGATATATTCAATGATGAGGGGATATAACTAGACTAGGATGAGATTAAGACAAGGTGAGAGATGGGATAAATATATATAAACACAATGATGAGATATAGATAAGATGGTGGGTAATGATGAGATAGAATAATATGTGGATGACTAGATTAGGATGGAATAAATGAGGTAGAGACAAGGATAAGGATGCATAAGAGAATAAATTATATACAATGGGATGATGAGATAATGGATGTTCAAGACAAGTTATAGGTGGTGGAGATATGACTAATGATGAGTGGGTATGACTAGCCTAGGAAAGGATAATGACTAGGATATATAAGGAGAATATGTATAATGGGATGATGATAAAGTTGATATATACAAGATGAGTTTGTGCAAGACCCATATAGGTATGTATAGGTTTGGGGTAAAAGACTAACTAATATCACAAATAACACGGGTATAACACAACACACATCTACTAAAATAAGCCACAAATATATGATTAATAAATTGATATGTGTGTAACTTGATACCCACACCATCAAAAAGTTATTTGGGTGAGGTTTTAGGTTGTTGACCTATTACAAAATCTTCTAAACCCTCTCAACCCCACTTGCACACACTGACTACTCTAAGTTCATAATAACTCCTGTAGTGGTACAATTATTATCATCAAAGGATCCTATGCTAGGTTTGCACAAGGATTATATGTGCATGCACTATATATGTTTTTTTATAGTGGGGCCCAAGTCCATACAGGATGATATCTAACTGCCTTGTATCTTGGATCCTAAATTCCCTTTTCTCCATGAAACCCTTTATGGGGAATTCCACTTTGGCACCTAATTATAGCTCTCCTAATTTTTAGACTCCATCAAAATACAAAGTTTGGAATAATGTATTGTGGTAAAATCCATGGTCACTAATCCTATATAAAATTAAAAAAAGGATGTAGGGTTTATAGGTGGTTTTTTATCCCCCAAGAATTACCACAAGGATGCAAGGGGGAGAGCATACACCAACCTTAGCCTTTGGGATACAAATAGGAAAAAAAAGATTAATTAACTAATTAAGATTAAGATGTGATGTATATTTTCAAGATAAAATACAAAAATATACAAAATATTGATATATATAAGATAAAGTGATCAAAATGGTTCAAAAATTATTTTTTAAAATGCCACAAGGAGTCTTTGACAAGCAACCTACAACCACATGATTAGTAGTTTAAGTGGCACTCCAAAAGAGGTAACCTATAAGACAAGGATTAGTAGTTTGATTGATGATATTGAGGTGAAACCTACAAGACATAATGTTAGACTAAAAATAATGACCTCCAAAATAAGGTTTTAGACAAAACAAAATAGCCTCTAGGTTCACCCTTGTAAGAAATAAGATGTTATTTCACGAGGCCTTAATAAGAAAACACCCTAAAAAATTATGATTTGGCTATACAATTCCTTTGGTGTAAGAAAGCCATGACATAGGGGTCTGGGGGTGGTATCCCCTGGTGGGGTCAAGGGAAAAAGCCCTTGGAGCACTCCTTGTCTTGGTACACGGTGGGGTCAAGGGGAGGAGGCTCTGATGCCAAAGGAAATTTGGGCCTTGTGGGAATCCTAGAATGACTCAAAATTCACCAAAAATGATTCAAAAAATGGACTCAAAAAAGACAATCAAATACAAAATCACAACTACATAATGGAAAATCATAATTAGAGAGTGAAAATCATAATTGGGGGGACAAAATTATAGATTTCAAGTTGTATTTTTGCAATGGCTAGCTGACCATGATGGTTACCCTATAAAACCATGATTTACAAAAATGTGATTATAAATGACAAAATCATTATTAGCCATAAAATGAGAGTTATAGTTTTGTGATAAACTACAAAATCTTAGATTTTTGACTATGGACTAGAAATAGATAAATTAATAGATTATGACATATTACTTAGATATCAAAAGTGTGTTTATTTACAAGTATTTAGGTAAGATTAAAATTGATTTTATTGATATATCAAAATTTTATGATGGATACTTCAAATTTTATCAAAATGACCCAACATTCCGATTAATTGGAAAATGTGCTAATTAGATACCTACCCTATAGAAGATAGAGATAACTATCAATAGGCATAATTATTTTTAAATGATAAAAGTGATAGAACTGATCAAATTTCTATTATGACTAAAATACTACTATTCTATAGGTTAAAGTCATGATTCATAAATTCTCATGATATGCGGTTTTGTTAATGAAGGGAAAAGGTTAAGGTTTTTATTTTATGGATGATCTTCCCTACCTTGCCCTTTCCAAATGACTCTAAAAATCACATAGATCAACAATAGAGATACATAATCTTTGTTATGTGGTTATCCAAAATAAAACCCATTGGGATACAAATACAAAATAAAAATGTTATATGCTTGACTATGTGAGAATAAGCCCCTACCAAATAGAAAATTTAGAGTGAATCCTATAGATAGGTGGTAAAACATTAGTGGTTCATGAAAACATACAAAATTGTAACTTAACAAGATAAAACCACAACTACTAAGGTAAGGTCGTAACTTTCCAAGTCATGATTTTTTTAAAAGATACAAACTTACAAAATAAACCATTAGTGGTTAGGCAAAACCATAACTATATATTCAAAATTGTAACTCTCTATATAAGGTTAGGATTCATGAGTTGTAATTTTGTTGAAGGGCCAAAACATGCACGGTCAGAGGATATAATTAGCAGTTAAATTAAATGTTTGACACAAAGTCACAACTTATGGGATAAAATCGTGACTGTAAAGTGATGAATACCATAACAATATCACAACTTAGACCTATGCATGCAAAATTTCAAAATTTTGAGATTTTTCTTGATCCAATTAGACTTAAAAGCTAGAAAAAATACTTCTAGGATGAAAAATTTTTATTTTGGGAGGGATTTTCCCACCTTGGTCACCAAAATGTAGATGATTTTTGAGCTCTATGGATTAAATCATGCAATCTAAACAACCCAAATAACCAACTACCTAGTCAGGTGATAGAGCCATTAGAATTCAATGTAAATAGATGAATAAACCATTTAAAACAACATTATAATCCTAAATCTAAGTGCTCTACACCATGATAAAATGGATGAAATAAAACAAGAAGATATTGAGATTGGATTGATATACCTTGGACTCAGATTTGTGACATCAAGATCGCATGATAAAGAGATTGTTGATGAAGGATTATTTTGGCATGAAGACTCTATGAATTTTCAATATGCCTTCCATGGAGGAAGTGAGTTTAAATATAAAGAGGAGGGAAAGATCAATGGTGGAGATTTGAAGCTATTTGGAGGAGATCAAGGGATGGGAATTATCCAAGGAATTTAAAATTCTTTGGAAGCCTCTTGACTTAGAGGTTTCTAGAGAGGAGGGGTTAGAATAGAGAGGATTATATAATCCTCTAATTATAGAATCCTCTTAAGGATTAATAAGGATTAGGGATATATTAGATAGGGATTAGGTAAGGATTAGGGACTAAGGGTGTAATAGAGCCTAGGAATAGGATAATAGGTGGACCATTGCAAATTTAAAATTCTTAAATAATACATAAGTGCAGTTAGATTAAGATAATGGGGATTTAGGATAAATTAATGATGAAGTGGGATAAAATAAGGTTAGTAGATAAATAATAATAGGATGGGGATATTAGTTAAATGGGGGTATATATTAGTGGGATAAATTAGAATAAATGAGATAAGTGGAATTAGTGTCGACTAATAGGAGTATTGGTGACAATAATGTAAGCAAGAGAATTTAGATGCATACACACATCATAATAATCATTACGAACTTATTCCAACTCATCACCTAATCAATCATCCCATAAACTCTCATCAGGTTAATAAACAAGACATTAATTATAAGACATTGATCACAATACATCTCTATGTAAATACTTGTGTATGTTACTTATATGATTTGTGTTATTTAACCTATTTGCATGTCTTTTATCATGCATATATCTACATATGTTTGTTTGTTTGTATATTTTTATTAGTCATTTAATTATTCTTGCATCATCCTCTTTCATCAAGGGTGTAATGAACAAATATGTTTGATGGAGCCAAAAAATCTATAATAATGTTTTTTTGTCCCCTATGCAGAGTTCATCATTTTCCATTTTATAAACATGCACTTTGGCACAACGTCCTCTTGGTCATACTTGTATCATGGGGAATATTACCTAGTGTGATATTTACATTGGATTATTTAGACTATAATGAAAATTGTTACAATAATGATGTCTTAAAAATGGATTGCTCTCATCATTTCTCTTATCCTCTCTCATGTGTCTAAATGTCTAATCATCTTAATACAATCATCAAGTCGATCATCCCAATCCACTTGTATAATCCTCTAGTTAGTCATCTATCATCTCTCTAATCTTCAACATTTAACATCACATCTCCCATCATTTCTTCTAGTCCTTTATCTTCATGTCTAACATCTGAGTCACATCCTCTATCTAATAATTAACATGTATAACAATCATTATAATTATCCTCCTTTTATCTATCTTGTCATCTATCATATAATCTAAGGTACATTATCCTAAGGTCTTTTCAAAATATATAGGTGTTGATCAATCATATGGTGTGCCTAAGGTTAGCTCAACCATTTTTCCTCTTTCCCCACCATTTGTCATCACATCTCACTTGTCCCTCATCATCCTCATGTCTTACATCACTCAAATACTTAAACTATAATATCAATAATTAATCAATCAATCTATTGATCATTCACCATCCTCACAATAATATCCCTAAAATTTTCATCAATCACTTGCACCTATCGATTGGGCCCAACATATCATAACATCCATATTTTATTCCATCAGTCATCCATTATCACTATTTAGTTAATTCTTTATATTTTATGGTTTCCTCCTTTGATTGGGGCATGAACAGGACCATAACTTTATTATCATCTCTCATGTGTTCTTATTAGGGTCATCATCACTATTAATCATATTGTGGCTCATTGATTCAATTACAAACTAATTATTCCCCTTTGTGTTTTAGTTTTTTGATCATATCATTTCTTCTCTCTCATATCCTTCATCATATCATTTGACTTTATCTTTGAGCTACAATCATAATTAATATTATCAAATAATTATCTTATTTTGGCTTGATGTTATCCCATGATTGTGCCCTTGCTTGGGATATGTTGATAGATCTTAGCCTTTATCATCTTGGTCTAAATCTCTCCTTGGCATGTGTCTTTTCCTGGGATATGTCAAAAGCTTACATCCTTTTGTATTATCATCATAATGTTATAGTTGATTCCCCCTTGGGATGTGTCAACAACCATGACACAATCATTTTCATTCCATATGAATGTTTTTGCCAAGGGCATCATCAATTTGTAACTTATTGCTCATGTCAATTTCATGTTCTTCATTGTTGTTCCCCCATATAACATCCTAACCCCTTATCTCTTCACATATCCCACCCCTTGTTTCCTTTTTAAAATGGCCATTCACCTCCTTCCTCCCCACATGTCTCCTTGAGGGTGCATCATGTGTCTACTAGCATCATCTCCTAACATTCATCCATAAGTGTCTTTATTCTTTGAAAGACCATTACTCTTTCCATTTCATCTACTCATAATGACATTTCAAATAGGGGAAAAATGTATGCATTTAAATTTGCTCACCTCATCACTTATCACTAATATTGTTATTATTAGACACTAATGTTATCATCTATTTCATCCTTTCATCCTATCTTCTTAGTCCCCTTATAGTCATTTATCTAACACCCATTCCTTATTCTTCATCATACTAACCTTATACCTTCACATTTCTTCATTAATTCTTCTAATTAATCCCAATTCTATCCAAATATTGTCTTATCTAATATTTATTAATTTAAAATTCCTTCCCACATACACTAGCCTACAAGTATCCTCTCTTACACCCATATACTCTTTATAACCCCTTGATTATATGACTAACCACCCACTAACCATGATTAAAAATATAAAAAGACTCTGAAGGCTTCTACCTCTATTACATTCCCTCCTATAGAATCATCTAAAGAATCTTTATTTTCTTGAATAACTCTCCACCATTAATCTTCCTACACCCAAATTTTAATTTTGGCCATTGATATTCCTTCTTTCCTCTCTATAAATAACCAACCCACACTCCATTCCAAGTAATGAGAATTTAAATATAAATTTCATAAGACTTCATGCCAATATCTTAATAAAAATCCATAATTATTTTGTCAAACAATCATCCAATCGAAAATCTAAATCAAGTCAATATCATGGTAAAAATTTGAGTCTAAAGTTAATCCAAAATCCATATATCACTTAGTTTTTATATCTTGTTTTGATCTTGATTTAGATCACTTACCTTTAGGATTAAAATGTTGGTTTTGAATGGTCATTTATTTTTGAATTTTTGATTCTATTGGCTCTATATTTTACTTTTAGATTGTCAATTTTAGTTGATTTTAGTCTATATTTACATAATGAAATCCATTTCTCAAATTTATCATCTCACAATAGACATCTCCAAAGCTACCTTCAAGTAATATTGCAATATCATAGAGTTTAATATCCATTATTATTGGGTTGGTTGATAAAAATTAACATTTAATTTATATTTTATTTGGTAGTTTATAATGTTAGTAAATAAATTAAATAATTTTAGTATGTAAAAGTTAGTTGTCTTATAGGGTGAACACAAAAATTAGTTGGTTTTATTGTGTAACTTCCCATAAAAGCTTTGTAAGATCAAGACCATTGTAAATGATTAAATAATGATATTTGACCTTTGTTTTCAAAATTTACATAATGTAAATTTTACTTTTACGTATGCATTACCTGGTCCTATCACTGGTATCATAGCTATTTAAAAAGGATTGGCTAGTGAATGTGAAGCTAGGTGAAAGTGAAGTTTGAGACAATTTTAAGCCCATGTGGAAGACACCATTAAAACTAATGTGAAATACATTTGAAGGAAGATTGGAGACTTGTTACAAGCTTGAAAAATAAAATAAGGTATTATATATATAATTTTTCAAAAATTTCATCTATAAAATATATGGATTATGCATTGAAAAGCCTATAGACCTAGATTTTTTGGCCTTTGTGTGACCTCTTATCTTTAAAAAAAATTATTCATACATTTTTAAAATACAATCTAATCTCTATAGATTCCTGGTAACTGTGGTATAACTTTGCATTGAAAATTATAGCCTAAAACTTTAACTTTGTATAGCCTTACCCAATAGAAAATTATTTTGGTTTAGTTTTGCATGATCCAAATCTATTTAGATGGCCACAAGGATAATATTATTGTTGAAAATCCATTTTTATGAACTTAAACTCATACCATACGAATTGTATGGCCTCAAACATGTATGAAATCTAATTGTATGATCCTATCAAAGATATAATCTAAATATAGAATTTGAATACACAATATTCATGATATGTATGAATTATAATCCATATGTAATAGTTTAAAATTCATCTTGAAGCATTAATATATCATTTTTACCACCTTGAAACATTCCTTTAGCATTTGTATGGCCTAGTGAGGTAGTAGTACGATATTTGGTATTCCAAAACTTAGAAAAATCCTTCTATGACCAATTGTACGACATCTACATTCATTAAGTACTATTTATATAATTTTTGAATCAATTTAAAGTAACATATATGGAATTTTACAAATTTTACAATAGTTTGGAAGTATTATGATGTAGTTGTGGTGTGCTTGGAAGAAATATGGCACAACAAAATTAATTTTTTTATTTTTGTTTAAAATCTTATGAAACTACTATTTTTATTAAGGGCCCCACATAGAAAAGAGCTAAGAGGAGTTTTCAAATGCAAGTGAAACATTGGTAAAAATATTTCACATGCAAATACATATATTTTAGCTTTGAAAAAAAAGGTTTATATTAAATATTCTCTCTTCATATTATAAAATTGGTTGAAGAAGAGTTAGATAAGAAAATTTTGTACAACACATGCAAGTGGAGAGGTTGAAGGTTCAAAACCATCCAATTATATTTTGTTCCAGCTTAGTTTATTAAAAATAATATTTTTAGAACATTTTATTTTTTAATTAGAATTACAAGGGTGTAAGTTTCACAACTTTTGACAAATTTTGCAACTTTTATGTCTAATTATTATTTTGTGGAATGGTGGTAGTGTGACTAGTCAATCTTTAAGCTTTTTTATGTTACAAACAAATTGGAATGGTCAATTTTATGATTTAAAACTTATTTATATGATTTTTTCAATACGTAATTTATAAATATGCATTTTTAATGGAAATCAACACCTTCAAAATGAAGAATTTCATAATATCATCTCATGTTTGTGCTATTGGAAAATATGTCATCCATTATAGGTCCATTAGGATCCTTGTGATTGACAAAGTATACATGTCAAAATGGTGGTTGGAGTATCCATTCAATGTTGGAAGATAATTTCCCTTCTCTAGTTAGCTATTCACTTGGAGTTTGGATAAAAATGCTAGAATATCATTTTTGGTAGTAGTAGTGTGATGTTATCAGTTTTATTTTTTGTTTTTTTTAATTCATTTATATTATTGATGAGGAGCAAACAAAGTAGTTCTGATTTGTTTTTTTAGGCAAGGGCTTCTCACCTCTCACCTAATAGGGGATGAAGATATTACATGGCTTTGATCAGTCATTACTGATTGTATGAGTTAACATAGGAGTTGATAACACCATAGTGTTGATAAAGGGTTTGTCAATAGTTTTAGACATTAGGGAGATGTGCCATACACAATATTAAATAGTCACTTGAATTTTTTTTGGGTGAAACCTTATGTGGTTCGATGTTTTTGAACAATAATTGATCATGTTTTAATGTATTAAAATACATAATGGTCAAAAGGGATGAGCATTATTTGATCATGTTCATAATTCATGCCTAAAATTGTAGGGTAGGCTTCTATATGGAATGACATTAGTTGATCATTATGATGATGTATAGTGTGCCAGTTACATGTGTGGCAAATGCTTTTTATGAATTCATAGTCATAGCTATAGATAATTTTGTATACCCATTTTGGATCAAAGGGTTTTTTTTTGGCTTAGTTGATCTAAAGTCAAAATTACTTTATGCTTTAGTTAATAGTTAATAATATTAGTAAATTAATTAAATAATGTTTATTTGTAAAAGTTAGTTATCTTATGGGGTGAGTCCATAAACTATTTGGTCTCATTATGTAACTTCCCATAAAAGATTTATATTCTCAAAACCTTTGTAAAATATTATATAATGAAAATTTACCTTTATGTTCAAACCTTATACAATTTAGATTTTACTTTTACCTGTGCATTACCTAGTCCTATCACTTATGATAAATAGGTGACAATGTTGGAGAGTTATCATTGATGTCATGGTGATGTCATGGAGGTGTCATGGTGAGTGGATGAAGTGATTTTATAGCCTAAGTAACAATGACAAATTGTCAATGTGCATATCATAGTATGCTTGAGGTTGGCTTCGTTGATCTTAAGTTTTGACATGATTAGAGATGTTTAGGGATGAGTATGGTGATTGGAGTATGTGAAAGAGGTCCTTATGATGTTACCTATGATTTAAGATCTTGTGTTCATAACTAGAATTTATTTTTTAGTCCATAGTTTTCATCTAGATAGTTTGGGTCTAGTGGTAGAAAATATGAGTAGGTAGTTTGATGACATCATCATTATCACATGGGAATGAGTCAAGGGTATTTGGTCATATGGTTGTGATCAAATTATTTCATCATTATTATGTACGATATATCAAGTCATGCATCAAAGTATAGTTAAATATATGAGGGTGAAAAGTTAGCTTCTTAGTCAGAATTCATTATTTCCCATACTTAGCCAAATTTGAGTATGGATAGAAAGAGTTCAGTAAGCACTTTGATGATGGAATATTTTGGATGTGTATATGGTTCAAAAGAAGATAATTATATGGTCTTGTTTAGTTTTGAGCCTAGTTACTAAATTTTAAATCATGTGATGAAGCACATCAAAATATGTGCATATGCAAAGTTGGGCTTCCAAGTAGTTTGAATGTGCTTTTCCATACTTAGCCAAATTTGTGTATGACAAGAAAATATGAGTAGGCATTTTGATGATGTTATGTCTTGCATGTGTGAAGGTGTTAAAAAAATAATCATATAGGTTTGTTTAATTTTGAACCTAGTTATTTTTCTAAAATTTAGATCTTGCGATGAAGCACATCAAAATATATGGTTATTCAATGTTGGCCTCCAAAGTAGGTTTTTCACATAGTTATATGATAAGATTTTGAGAAGGCATTTTAATGGAGATATATCTTACACATGTGAAGGCTTTATGAGTAGTGTGATAGATGGTCAGATTCTCCTATGTGAGTATATCATTTGGTCTAAATTTGAGATCATGCATTGAAGCACATAAGAAGTTATTAAGGTTAAAAAATGGATACTCATGCATATTGAAAGGGTACCCATACTTAGTCATTTCTATACAATTTAAAGTTTGAGAAAGATTGATGATGCACATTTCTCTAAGAAGTCAAGAAGCAACAAGATGAGGACAGGTGCATGATATTTAATGACTAAGAAAGGTATAAAATAAGTATCTAATGGTGAATGCGTGTTCATAAAAATTAATCAAATAGTGTGACCTAGATTATAAAGACATAATTGATACATAGAGATAAATGGTGTGCATGGACTCAACAATTTAAGATTTAATGATATGAGGTCCAAGTGATACAGGTTTAACATTTGAGCATTGGTGCCTATGTGTTAAATATCAAACAAGATTGATGAAGAATATTTTATCTAAGCAGAGAGGACACGAGATGAAAACTTTGTGTTTGAAGTTTAACTCTAACCATTTTATTTTTAAATATTTGAATTTTGTAAAGGGAGAAATTAGAGCTCTGTATTTTGTCCATATATTTTGATAGAAGTTGAATTTGTTATTACTATCAAAATAGAATATGTATAGGACTCCAAGGTGGATTTGGAAATATAAATTTGAAGATTTGAAAGTGTGTACATACATAATTATGAATGTTCAAAGTTGATTATGTTTTTGTATATGTTCTGTAAATGACCTAAGAAGAGTATTTGAACTCATATAGTTGTTTTGATGTTTCATGGTGAATTGGATATTTGGGAGTGTTGTAGACTCCATGAAGATGCTCTGTGAGTATTTTGGAGGTGTGATAAATCTATCTTAAGTATGAATAATGCTTAAGAATTTGATTGTATATTCACTAATGGTGTTCCTATGTATAAAGTCTCTATTTGAGTTGATTGAGCATACACAGAGGTGAGCAAAGGTGATTGTGATCATTTGAGGATGTATTAGGGAACATAAGGAGTATACATATGTATTTGAAAGTGGTACTATGTTCTTTTTATTCTTAGAGAATTTTCAAAGAGCTAAATGGGTCTCTATAAGACCTAAAAGTGACTTAGACCTATTTGAAAGTGTGTTGTGCTTAAGTGTGACCCATGTGAGTTGCCTTAAGGGTGAAGGCATGTATTGTGGTTGACAAGGATTAGTGTGGATTTGATAATTAATGATAGTTTTATATATAGTGAAATCAAAGATGACGATTTTTAGACTTTGTGTGGAATATTTATGATAAAGAGATTTGAATGTGAGAGAATTGGAGAGTGAAGTAAAGCAGATGAGAGTGAGAGTGCCCAGCTATTAGGTTGATGAGAAGAGAAGATTAAGTACTATGTGTATGATCTATAGATCATGTTTCTAATCATATTATAGTGTTCTTGTAGTTTAAATTTGTGAAAAAAGATCTGAGTGTGCATATGAGGACTATTTGAGTGAAAAAAGAGAGAGATTATGGCATGCCTATATGAGAGGCCTGTATGAGTTAGAGATAGTTTGTGTAATTATCAGATAATTAGAGGTCCATCATTAGGTGTTGAAGACATCAATTCTAAGGTGGAAATGTTATTTTTAAGGAGTGTCTAAAGGACTTAATCTTCCTTAGGGGTAGTTGTTCCTTGTGAAATAGGGTTTCACTAAAGACCTTTGGTCAGAAGGACTTGATCAAGGTTATCAGTCAGAAGGACTTGATCAAATAGGTGGTCAAGACTTGATAATATTAGGGGCATGTGCTCCTTATGGAATTTTTATTTCATGAAAGACCTTAGGTCAGAAGGACTTGACCAAATTTCATGATCAGAAGGACTTGATAAGTATCTTGTTTGTGATAATCTTATAGGATAGTAGTTGATGTGTTTTCAGGCTTGAGAGTGGGTTTTATTCCCCAAGAGGGTTTCCCACATAGATCTTGTGTTATGTGTGTGATCTTGCATTATGTTTATTGTTCAATTCTATGAATTATATATATGCTTCATAAATATTTATATTAAATGATTAAGTATTTTCAATGGTTTGGAAATTGAATGGGATTGTATGACACCACTGATTCACCCCCACCTCTCAGTGGATTATACATCTAACACACCACCATCTGGATGATTACCCATGATATCTACAAGGTCATTAATGAATGGGCTAAAGACTTTGACTGCTAGGTGAATAAGGATGACCTTGACTCCTAAACTATCAAAATATTCTAGGAAGAATTTCAAACCAACATGTTGATAGTCAACCACCTATACAAAGAGAGTGACATTGTGCATGCCAAATAAGAGTTGGTTCCCTCTAATTAGTATCATCCTCAAAATGGATCATGTCCCCACAATTAAAGACATCATAACCTTCAACATCTCTCACTAGGTTAACAAAGTGTAATCTGGGGGGAACTTCTACATGATGTCATGCTTGGTTGACACCACCTATGCCACCCTAGAGTTTTGAAGCACAACCTTCCCTTCATGGGTTCTAATAGGATATGTGGTGTATTTAATATTTGATAATCTCTACATTCACCACTACAAAAGGATATATTTGAAAATTTATGCCTCCAATGTACTTTTCCATTAATGAGAAGTTAATGCCAAAGATTTATGAGGAGATACATGCATTATTATTCCCATTAGTGCCAATAGTACTACCTATTGGTTCCTAGTTTTACACCTTGTACACTCATCTTTACATAATTAAAATAAAATTGAAAGCAAAGATGAAAAACCCAATAGAATGTCAATGTAGTTGGGGAAGGGTTTTGCATCAAGATTAGACTAAATGTAAAAAAATGATTGAGAAACACCTATGAAGGGTATGGTCAAGTACCTACTACTACTATTTCCTATTGATGAAGTGTGTATGTAATCAAAAATGAATCATGTCTATAAATCAATCCTAGATTAGAAAAAATAGAGCATACCTACACTTCTGATTGGGGATACACTTGTTAAGAGCCGATTAGGGGAACACTTGTCACAACATATCATGCTACGAAGGGTTCCAAAGGCTGCAATATAACAAAATTTCACAACAACCTTATTAGATTACTAAGGTTTAAAGCATTAACTTATTTTAATATCAAGAAAGTAAATCTAATCTAATGCACACCAAATCTTGTGGCATAAAGTCAGGGTTAGAAAAAATAAAAAAACTAAACTAAATATGTATTAGAAGAAATATACTCATGTCAATGTATATGGAATCATAATACATGGGAGAAGAATACAAATGAATTATCTATATACTCTTATAAAGTAGAAATAAAGTTGGGAATACTTAACTTTGAAGACAAACCCATCGAGACTCAATCTCTCCCTTGGCTAAGGTGATTCATAAGAGATTGTTGTGGTATGTAAGGATAACCAAGATAAATCAGCTCTAGGATACACAACCTATCTAAGCATCCAAAAGACTTCTCTAAAAGACAAGATACATATCTCCAAACAAAGTATGGAGCCCTAATATTTATTCCTCAAGTAGAATGGTCAATAAGTAGATATTTTCTCACACTTCTTCACTATTAATTCTTCTCTTATGAAATGGTGGGAAATGAAGTTTATAGGTGGATCTTTCCCTAAATCCTCCTATAAATGTTAGTTATACATGGTTTACCTAATCAAACTAGTGTGTTTTTGGGGATAATTTGCTAGGTCTGAGCTATGTTGGCCAAAAGGCTAACAAGCCAAGAAAGTGAAAAATACCCCTAAACTATATTGGGTTGACCCAATCAACCTAGTATAGTCAACTATCTAAAAGGGTGTTAAGACAAGAAAAGGAGGGATGGAAAGAGGGAGAAGAATAATCTTAGGGTAAATGGTTTTAGGAGACAAGTGTTTAGATGGCAAGTGATAAAAGGGATAACAATCTTATGAAACACTGATGGTCTACCCACCCATTTCTTGGTGCACCCCTTAAGGCATGCACTTAGAGAGATTGAGATTTGATAGGTTCTTGAAAGATACGAAGTGTAAATAATAAATAAAAGTTTAAAAATATTATGTGTATACATATGCCCTAATCGAAGCTCATCATGTGTCATGTAAGTGTAACATGGGATGGTGCTTCGAGATAAAACATGATAACACACAATTCTAATGCTAAGTAAATTGTAGTAAGTAAAAAAATAAGATAAATGAAAGGACTAAATTGAAAAACACATACCTTTAACTTACCTTAGTGCGTTAGATAAAGAAGTAGATTACAAGAGATGTGAAGGTGTCCAATGTAGAGATCACTAGATGAACCTATAGAAGTTACTACAAAAAATAGCCATACATTGAAAAATTTAATACATAAGCATGTGATAGTGGAAAAAAATCTCTATGTCATCATGAATCTAACACATTTTATGGTTTTAAAAATAAGTGAGTAGAAACAAAGATAGAAGCAAAATAAGGAATCTACACGATAATAATTAAAGAATTTGAATTTTGAAAAGTGTTTTTAAATAAGGCACAAGATAATTCATTTGTTATTTTTGACTTGTGAGAGGAGAGAAGAAGAGATATAGAGATAAAACAAGCTAGGATGGTAAGGATAAGACATGATAGAAAAGGAGAGGCTCCATAGGTGGTAATAGGGGCACTATAGGTATGCATCTAAGAATCTCAAATTAGTTTTTGAAATTTGTATTGATTTAAGTGAATTTTCAATAATTTTAAATTTTAAGCATTTTTAGATTTCAAAATGAGGAAAAATTAGATTCTAGGGGTAGAAAATAGGAAGACAGAAAATGGGTTTGGAGGGTTTAGGAAGGAAGCAATAAATATGCACTTTTTTAGGAAAATTAAAGGGTCAACAAATAGAAAACATTGGGTCGACCCAGTAGACTAGAAAAGAGTAGAATCCATAGTGCTAACCCAATAGGTATGGGTCAACCCTATACATTCTATAGGATAAAAGCCTAGTTTAGAGTTTTTAGGTGGTCTAAGAAGTAAATAATGAAAACTTAACACTAAGGAAGGGAAGAAAAGGGGGTTGACTCAAATTTTTCATTCAACCAGGCAAAAAGAGAGGTAAATTTTGCTCAAACTAGTTTGATCAAAGAGCTAGAATGAAACAAAAAAGTGTGTA